>OY986435.1:84655202-84757702 GCA_963920525.1 Dichetophora obliterata | reverse complement strand
AAACAAAACAAAACAAAACAAAACAAAACAAAACAAAACAAAACAAAACAAAACAAAACAAAACAAAACAAAACAAAACAAAACAAAACAAAACAAAACAAAACAAAACAAAACAAAACAAAACAAAACAAAACAAAACAAAACAAAACAAAACAAAACAAAACAAAACAAAACAAAACAAAACAAAACAAAACAAAACAAAACAAAACAAAACAAAACAAAACAAAACAAAACAAAACAAAACAAAACAAAACAAAACAAAACAAAACAAAACAAAACAAAACAAAACAAAACAAAACAAAACAAAACAAAACAAAACAAAACAAAACAAAACAAAACAAAACAAAACAAAACAAAACAAAACAAAACAAAACAAAACAAAACAAAACAAAACAAAACAAAACAAAACAAAACAAAACAAAACAAAACAAAACAAAACAAAACAAAACAAAACAAAACAAAACAAAACAAAACAAAACAAAACAAAACAAAACAAAACAAAACAAAACAAAACAAAACAAAACAAAACAAAACAAAACAAAACAAAACAAAACAAAACAAAACAAAACAAAACAAAACAAAACAAAACAAAACAAAACAAAACAAAACAAAACAAAACAAAACAAAACAAAACAAAACAAAACAAAACAAAACAAAACAAAACAAAACAAAACAAAACAAAACAAAACAAAACAAAACAAAACAAAACAAAACAAAACAAAACAAAACAAAACAAAACAAAACAAAACAAAACAAAACAAAACAAAACAAAACAAAACAAAACAAAACAAAACAAAACAAAACAAAACAAAACAAAACAAAACAAAACAAAACAAAACAAAACAAAACAAAACAAAACAAAACAAAACAAAACAAAACAAAACAAAACAAAACAAAACAAAACAAAACAAAACAAAACAAAACAAAACAAAACAAAACAAAACAAAACAAAACAAAACAAAACAAAACAAAACAAAACAAAACAAAACCATTTTTAATTTTTCTGATATGTTTTTGCCTATACATATAAGGACAATAATGCCATATGGCATCACTAAGTCAGTTGTCGCAAAACTAACTGTATCACAAAAAATTAGTCAAAATCAAAATTAGGTAAAAATGAAATGTTTATAGAAAAATGGATGTATGCATGTGAGTATATTTGTATATCACGTGTTGACTCAAAAACCGCTGAAATGATCTCTATGAAATTTTCAGGGAAACTGAAGCCGCATCTTGAGAGTGTTTCTATGATGTTTGGTTTCAATTTGACAAGGGAGCGTGGTACCTCCCATACAATTTAAACTTGAGTTATCGCCCACAAACCAATAAAAAAAAATATATATCAGATGGTTTTGATCGTAAAAAACTAAAATGTAGTAATTTTATAATTTAAAAAAACAAAATATATCTACGCCAACTTTTTCGAAATCATACCAATTCCGAAGTTGAACACGTTTTTGTAGTGAAACTTTGTATGTAGGTGCTCCATGTGGCGGTCAATATAAAAATAATATTGTTCACGCCCCCTTTAACTATCCACAACTCAATAGAACTTTTATATATCAGACGATTCTGATCGTTAAATATTTAAATTTGGTAATTTAGTTAAAATTTTTACTCTCGACAACTTTTAAAAAAATGGGCTTGGTCAATTTTATCGTCCTTTTTTACAACTGAACTAGTTGTAACCTTTGAACCAGTAATTATGCCAGTAAAAATACAATCTCAATTCTTATTGAGAATAGGACAATTGTCTTTTCCTTTGATATCAACACAGGAAAATGACCAGTTTGCGCAATGTAAAAAGCATTTGAGCAGAACTAGTACTAGTATTTTTTGACCTAATAATTTTACTAGTATTTTAACTAGTTGGCTACACTGGAGGGAACTGACAAATGTTAACAAGATGTACACCAAATGGACTTATTTTACAGTATAGTACTAGTATAATCAAAACTAGGCTTTTTACTGGTATGCTTTGAGCCACCTTAGTGCTAGTATATTTGTAACTAGTTTAATATTGGCCAGTTTCATTAAATTTATATTTTAGCCAGTTCAATTCTAGTAGTTTTCATACTAGTTTCGTTGGTATTAGTTTTGTTTTATGCCCTGTTTAGGTAAAATGAAGCCTTCGTGACAAGCTTCGTTCGTTTTCTGACGTGATCGTCCTAAATTGGGTATTTGTAATTTTTTCTTGCGTCGTCGTCCAACATTACGTTGCTTATGTTTTTGAAATACTCCAACGTCAGTACTTGTCAAAAACATTATTACTAGATTATAAAAGTTCAGCATTTAGCGCAAAACTGACAAAAATCTTGAAAATTGTATACATATTACTAGCATTTTTTTATAGGTGGCAATACTTTTTGCATCAGCTGTTTTGGTTATTGAATTGTTGACTTTTGGTAGAAATGAAACTGTTTTTTAATTGATTGTGATAGCTTCTGTTATTAAATAGATTGTGTACACTTCTTTGAGGAGGACCGTAGAAGTTTACTTTAGCAGATGGCGTTCCATTTTGCATCTGCTTTTGCTCTACACTTAGAAAAAAACATACTTTAAAATTAAACAAAAAATTTTAAAATAGAAATTTAACTCATTTGCGTTTTTTCAAAACAAAATTTAAAACAAGCGTGTTTAATTTTCAACTATAAAATTATTTCTGTTTTCTTGTATAATTTTCTCTTTTTTCCTTCCAATAACAAAAAATACGTCACTATCAGAGATTGATTTAAAAAATGATGTGCCATAGAATCATTGAAAATTATTACCAGACAACTGACACCCCGATTTTACATTTGATTGATTGAAAATATTTTTGAATTAGTCTTACAAATATTGAACATAAGATCAAATAAAAAATAATTAATTATTTTGACTTTGAAATATTTCAAGCCGCAATAAAACGCAACCTTCATCATATGAAGTCAAAAAAAGTTGTTATTCGGGGGGTCCCAGGGATCGCTGATCACGAATCTGATTTCAAAAACTCGAAAAAATTAAAAAAATTGCATCGAAAAAATGGCGGGTTTATTTATTTGTTTTTAATGTAAAACATTTGTTTTAAATACTAAAGTTTTTGCATTAAATTTTTCGTTTAAATAAATGTGTTTAAACCAGCGCTGGGCGCCCCATAGCTCACTGAGCGCTCTCTAAGCGTAACTTTTCACATGTACACAAAACTCACAACAGAAGAGAATATAATTCAGTCGATCGCTGACGGTGATGCTGTGAGGACCTATGACGGAAATTTTATGTACACTCTGAAAAAACCATCTTTTTGGTTTGTAGATTCATTACTCTTATGCATATATTTTTTATATTATTAAGTTTTAATATAATTTATACATATTGCCTATAAAGATTCTTTGCATTACTTTTCATAATTGCATTCATTTATTATTTGATACTTAATTTATTAAGGTTTTGATTATAATTTTAATGGTTCTTATATATAGGATTTAATATTAAAACAAAAACAAAACACCTAAAAAACAATGTTTGATTATGAATCGCAATGCGATTTCTGTTGTGCAGAGAACCTTTCTTGCGAAGCAGAATGTGTCATTTGCCACTGCAAGCAAACTAATATAATTTATTTAATTAGAAGAAAATGCTGGAGCAATAATGACATAGAAGAAATAGTGAACAATACCAATGACTAAAAATATTAAATAAACACATATTACAGTATGTGTGGAGGTATAAACATACAAACTTGAAATCTAGATAATTGTGACAACTATTTCGCTCAGTGTGTGCTATTCAAGAGTGCACTAATACTAACAAAATAAAATCAAATGTGACTGTGCTAGAATGCCCAGCCCTGGTTTAAACTTAAAATTTTTACAATGAAAGTATATTTAAAAACATTGTTTTGAAAACAAAAACTTTTGTTTTAAATTAAACTTTAAAAACATTTGTATTTAACTTAAATGAAATTGTTTCAAGCTCTATTTCAAAAACAAATATGTTTAATTTAAACACAATTTCATTTAATTTTCACACATATTTCTCTCAGTGTACTAGCTCCAAATCTGTTAGTAGCAACTTCCATTTTCAGAACGATAATAATTTTGCTCTCGTCAAATTTTGACGTCTCGTACGGATTTTTTGCTTACAAAGACCCAACATTATACTGAGGTTACGTCTTCGTTCGTTACTGAGTCAGCTGTGTACGTTTGTGTCTGACATTCTTAATACATGGATCCAAAACAGCTGATTGCCGCCTGTTGGACGATGCGTTCGTGAAATATACGCATCGTTTGTTTTACCTAAAGTCTTTTTGAAAACAGTTGTATGCTAGTACTTTGTAAACTGGCTTTATACGTGTATTATTGAAACTATATTTACACCCAAAAAAGCTTCGTACTATGTACAAAACAATTATTATATTCTACAAAGCTGTGTGTTCTTTCCAGCCTACGAACAACTTTGTGAATAATACAAATGACCGTTTGTACATTGTACAAATAAAAATTTGTATATTTTGCAAACGAATTCGTTTCATCTACAAAAGATACGAACAAATATACGAACGCTGTTGCCACTGCTTTGTATATTATCAAACAATGTTCGTTCAGTACACAAATTTATACATTACAGATTTTTACAAACTACACCAAAAAAATATTTAGGATAAAATTACGAATAAAATTTTTGTAGAAATACAAATAGAGTCTATTCGTAGAATGTACAAATGTTTTGTGCATAGTACAAACGTTTGTAGTGTTGGCCGCATGAAAAAAATTTTTTGAACTCGTAACTTTGTACATTCTACAAACTCTAGCTATAATGTATAAATTTGTGAACTGAACAAACATTGTTTGATAATATACAAAGCGGTGGCAGCAGCGTTCGTATATTTGTTCGTATCTTTTGTAGATGAATCGAATGCGTTTGTAAAATATACAAATTTTTCTTTGTACAATGTACAAACGGTAATTTGTATTATTCACAAAGTCGTTCGTAGGCTGAAAACAACAAACAGCTTTGTAGAATATAATAATATTTTTGTACATAGCACGAAGCTTTTTTTTGGGTGTAGCGTTTTTAGAATGTACAAAGTTACGGATTCCAAAATTTTTTTCCATCCGGCCAACACTACAAATGTTTACTATGTTCAAAACATTTGTACATTTGGCGAATACCCTTTGTTTGTATTTCTACAAAGATTTTATTCGTAATTTTATCCTAAATATTTTTTGGGTGTAGATTTCTATTTTTAAGCAGATTGTTATTTTTAAAAAGCTGCACATTTATCTTATTCAAACTAAATTGAAAATAACTTCGAATAATTGTGTTGAATTAACCCTTTGAGGACAACAAACTGCTGTTTTGTGGAATTGTCATCACCGATGGCATATATACAAAAGTGAAATAAAAAAATGTTTTCATTTTTTTACTGAAAGTATTGAAAAAATCTGGGAAAACCCACCCTGAAAATTTATTTTTTACTTTGTTGGAGTAGCTGGTTCATAAAGGTTTTGACATAATGAGGATGAGAAATATATCCGCTCAAATTTGAAATTCGTTTCTGGTACCTATATCTGTAGTCTCTGAGAAATCAGGATTAACCTTTGTATTGACAGCATGTCTACACATTTTTATAGTCACCTGGCTCACCGGTGACTCACCAAGCCTTCCATACATGTAATTATACATTACATTATGTTTCTTATTAGATACATTATGTACCGCAGGATGTGTATAAGGTATTGTAAGAGGTATTTAACCCCTCCTGCAAGATTTTCTCATGAGAGGGGGTGGAGGCTTTGGGTATAACCTGTTTTGGTATCGAAGGGGAGTTTACTATGCAATTCTTTTTTGTATGTGGTAATTTGGAGTAAATGTGCAAATTTTTTAATACATACTTCTTCCCCATTAGGGGTTCTATAGCAAGCTTATTGTAAGGTAAAAAGGAATGTTTTAATAGCAACAAATTGTATTTTATAAGGTACAAATTACATGTTGTGAACAACAAAGTGTTTGAAATGTATTTATGTATATGCCATTGTCGATTGGAAAATTGATGCAGAATCTGAGTTTATTGGAGGCATAGCTCTGCCTACGGGCTTACCGACGTTTTCCTATGCAATTTCCGCAATTCCTTAAGTCGTGCCTAGGCATTCTTTTTCAGTGATTTTAATTTAGGCATTGCTTTTAATTTAAGCGTGGCAACAACACAACATATTTTTAAAAAACCCTAGTGTCCAGCGAAAAGTATTCCTTTTTGTGGATTATTCAGTCAACATTTGAACTCTTCTGGCAGGTACGGCTAATTTTCATTCATGGTAGGGGACAGTCGGTAGTTTTGAACCACGTTTTTTTGGGGATCAAAACTATCACAGAAATTATTGTCTTTTCACATTTTTTTCGAATCGAGTCTTAAGAGCATCTGAATATACACTTACTGGCCGAAGCATTCGCATAAAATCCAAAATCATCGATAATTTTTGCCTGTAGGCAAAAAAAAAACTAGTTTTTGGAGTTTTCAAAATTCGTGGGAAGCACGAATAAAAATTGCAGAAAATTGAATTTTTTAGTAAAAATTCTTTATTAGGATCGAAGAAAATGCCAAATTATTATAATTATTATGTGTAAGAGTGAAATTGTGAGTGATTATTATGCTATGTATGTATAAGAAAATGAAAGAAGAATTAAAAAAAAATTCAAGTTACTCAATCATTCCGATTCGCAATGAACGCAAGTTTACAAAGTCTTCTTATTGTTTTCTTATAGTATTAAAAATTTCCTAATAGATTTAATAATTATCTTATATTTTTAATATTTGTCAACTCCTCGAGATGAAAACTATACTTTTCGTAAGGAAAAACAAAGAAAAGCACAAAAAGTTCATTGATAAAAATAGTTTAAGTTGCACAATCGTTAGAATTTTTGCAAATAATGTGTAATACGCATGTAAAATACGATTTTAGGTTAACATCTTGCACAACTGCCGTGCATCAAATCTCCCCACTTGATGTGCTTCATATCTCCCCATTCGCTGCTATTTAAAAATTGCCACCGCGTCAGTAACACATCGAATGTTTTTGCATAAATCCTTCCAAGCATCGATAGTCAAGTCATTGCTGATTATTTTGTGTGTACTCATTATTTCGATTCGATTGAAAATGTTTATGAAAATGCCACAAACACGAATGCTAAAGAAAACTTTTCGAACAAATGTTGAACACACTGGAGAGATACGAAAAAGTGTGCTATCGGGACGAGTGCTAGTACAAAACTGAGATATAAGGTGAACAAATGTTGACAGTTAGTAAGAGCTATCAAAACCACTGCTAAGCGACATCTATGGCTGTGTTTCGCTTCTTTCCATGCTTCAAAACTCTTCACTGTCCGTTACTAAAAGCCTTCATTGCAACTCATACTAAAAAACTGAAGAAATGAATCAATAGAATCACGAACGAACATAATTCCCCGGACTTAATGTATGCAAATTCTTCGTTACCCATACAAAATATGTGGCTCACTGATGAATTCACGGCCGATTTTTAAGTATTTTTAAATTCACTAATAACTAGTGCCGACCAAAACCGGAATTTTAGCCGAAACCGAAACTGAAACCGGTTATTAATATAAAAAGTTAAATTTTTATAAATAATTTTCTTTTTTATTAAAAGGAAACAAAAGTACTTTCATACATATAAGAAACAAATTTAATATAAAAAAGCATTATTTGAATATTGAAGATTACTATAATAATAAATGAGACAATTTTTTATTATATCTCTTATTTCAAAATCATTGCATACCTTATATTATCAGTACACACTCAAAATAATATGCACTTACAATGTACATTTTTATAGAACTACAAAACAAAGTGTTTTTGTTTTTTTTTTTAAAGGTTTAGTGTTATAGAAATAGAAATATTTCGTTTTCTTTTCCTTTATTTCACACACACAGAATTCGCTCGGAAGTTTAATTATAATTTTTTGGCTTTAGTACATATAAAACTCTAATATTAATTGCAATAGAGATGATAAAATCGAAAAGGATAGTATCGAACGCATAAAATTAACCAAAATGTTTTGCGTTAACACAAGAAATCAAATTAAAGACGAATTCATAATTTTTGTTTTGTACAATGCATTGTAAATATTTTTATATTTGAATTAAATGATGCAAGAAGTTTTTACCAAAAGTTTCGGCTATTCGACCATATTGAGGCCATATGAGGCCGAATAGCCGAAACTGGCTGAAATTAGCCGAAACTGTCAAAAAGTGTCGAAACTGGCCGTAACCGAAACTGAATATTCGGTCGGACGCTATTAATAACGTTTACTTTGGCTACAAGGTTCAAAACATGTATCAAGGAGATATCACTGAGCCCCAATCCGGTAACTGCAAAAATATCGCTGCAAGGCCAAGTTAAACACATGATGGATCACCGGTGAGCCAAGAGTCAACTCTGGGGTTAATATATACTTATGGAAAAAAAAAATTTTTTTTGACTTCCTAGTTGTTCTTTCTCTTAAAATTCCAACAAGTTCAAAAATATGGCACAGGTTAGAAACTACATTGATTTCTAATCCTTTAAGCCCAACTTTATGTAAATATCAGGAAAATTGTGCTGACACGACTTAAAAATGTAAAAGGGTTATTTTTCACACATTCTTCGTCAAAGGGTTAAGGATGGAGTCCGGTGCTCTGCCCTAATTTTCAAGGTTAATTTCGGAATGATTTTTTTATAAAAGAACAAGGGTTTAAATATTTTATTTGGTTTTATAAACATCTCAAATTGTACAAAAAACTCTTTTTTATTTAACATATTTCTATTGTTTTAATTTGTACGTCCAAAGTGAACAAAAAATAAGGTGTTTTGTTGGCCCGGTGATAACGACACTTGAAGTAATTTAAAAGAAACAATTTAAATAGATTATTATTTTGTAGACTTATCATTCTGGCAGGTAGTTGATTTAAACATTTTCATTAAAAAAATGACAAAATTGCGGACATCTAAATAGAAATTTTAAAAAATCGCATATTTTTTGTGGAAAATCGGGGGAAAAATATGAAAAATTAATTAAACTGTACAATTTTACTACATGCGAGAGCCATTGGCGAATATAATAATGTATTAAAATTTCAGTTCAATCGGCTTGATAGAATATTTTAAAACACATTTTTGTGTCAAGAAAAACGCATTTAAAGTTTTAATGACATACAGCGCGCAGTTATGAGGCGTTTTCGACTATGTGCTATAACTGCGTTAATATTTCAAATGTTGGTCTCAAATTTTTATAGTATACTCAAAATATATTGTTCTTTCATTGTAAAAGAAGTTACATCCTGAATACCATAATTTTTAAATTATTTTATTTAAGTCGAAAAATATGACACAAAATGCTTAAGTAAAAAATTGTTAAAATTAAATGGAAGAAAAATTAAATTAAAATATTTTATATCTGAAGGTGAATGTGCGATTCAAAACAAATTCGAAAATACCTAATGTGAGAGTTATAGAAAATTATAAAAACCAAATAATTATATGGTTTTGTTAACATTTTGAAAATGTATTTTTTTAATGCTTTGAAACAATTTTCGAAATAACTTCTCCGGGGTGTCTGAGGAGTCGATTTCACTGATTGATTCTATAAATAAATAAAAATATAAACAAATTTTTGCAGCAAACTTAAGTTTGTATATAATACCTAGTGTAACAGAATAATGATTTTTAAAATCTTTGAAAAGTTACGTAAGTGTTACTGACAACTAAAAATTCAATTTATTTAGTGTTTACAAATTTATGCAGAGCTAGCGAGTTTGCAACTAGCAAAGTAGCTAGTAAATTTATGACTGCTTAGTTATGAGATAGAAAAATAGTTGGTATTTTTTAACTAGTCAAAATACGAGTAGTGAATTAACAATAAATGAAGCATCTAGTTCTTTTATAACTTTATAACAGCTTGTATATTTTAACTAGCTGGAATACAGATAGTAACTTATCTAGTAACTTTTTGTTTAGTAAGGATTCACTAGTTTAACATCAAGTATTTCTTGACTAGTTTTATTTTAATAAGTGAGTTAACTAGTTAAAATCATAACTAGTACGAGTGGCGGTCGTAGCCTAGTGGGTAGAGTGCGTGGCCCCTAAGCTAAAGAACCAAGGTAGCCCGGGTTCAATTCCAGCTCAGGCAGAAAGTTTCTTCAATTGAATTAATTTTTCTGTTCGATCGTCACCTCTCAGAGTGTAAAAATTGCCATGTGAAGCTTCTCAAGAACATAAGCCGTTCGGAATCGGCATAAAACACGTAGGTCCAGTTCTCGATTATTTGTGATCAAACATTTGATAACACGCACAACACAATTAATCAATAGAAGCTAGGTCCCCATGGGGCTGAAATGGTCGGTTTATTCTATTTTAATACGATTTTTCACTGCAGGGTTATGACATTGTAATGCATAACTGTAGGCGGGCTGCGACAAAACCTTGTTTGTGCTGTTAAAATCGATAGCTTCTTTTCATCGTTAAGACAACAGTTTGACTCTATGCGTCTGTGAAGTGTATTTGTTAAAATTATTAATCTTTATGTTTGAACTAGAACAAAGTTTTATATATAAAATAAATAAGGTTTTATTAAAGTTTGTAAGAACAATTATTTAACTGACTCGATTTAGACAACTTCTAACGTTCACTTCTCAAAATTGAAACAGCACATCAACTTGAAGCATCTCAAAGGCTACTTTTTCATCATAAGCTTGCATTTAGCTCTCATTTTTGCTCTAAATTCGCCAAATGGTCTAATTATGGTCCTTGGTTAGGGTAATTGTTTTCTCCAACAAAAAAATAAGCAATTATCTATGATGACTTTTATTGTAATTATAACAAATATTTAAAGCCACATTCAAGATTAATTTTAGTTTTAATAAACTTTGACGAAAAATCCTCACTTTAAATCTTCTTGGCCCCAGCAAATGAAACTCTTTCCCTAAGAAAAGTCCTGGCTACGGTCTAACAAAGCATCATCAAAGTTTTTTGTTAAGTTGGAAAATAATTATTTTAGGTAAGTTCCTTTTGAACATACTTTAGGAGAAAAAACCATGCCAGCATCACCTTCATGCCGATTCGGAATTTATATATCGTATGCTAAACTTTTTTATATTTTATACGATCAAAATATTAAACTGGTTTAAACTAAAAAAGCGTGATGGTGGTCTTTCGCTTTGTACTGAAAACAGAACTTCAAATGCTATTTATTATTTTATACAAGCAGTGCAATGAAACTGTTGAGGAAATTAAACGAAGACTTTTTAAGTTATTCAACACTACTTAAGCACCTTGTTGAATGAAAAATAAAATATAAGAAGAAACTATGTATAAAAATTTACAATATATAACTTCCTGGTGCCAAAGAAGTTTAGTTTATTTAACACACGACCGAGTTCTAAACATCAGCATGGAATACTTTTACTTTGTGTCTCTCACCAGTTTTTAAAGGTTTTTTTAATGAACCAATTGCATTTGTTTTGGGAATCGTACATGGTTTTACTTCAGCATCGTACAAAAGGCATATAATTTTCGTTTCCGTATTTCTCTCCGAACCCAAACTGACCACCATGAATTGAACTCGAATATTCCAAAAGGTTGACACAAAAAGAAAAGCAATTTGGAAAAGCTAAATGGTAATAAAGAAAAAATCATTTGAAACTAAGCAACTCAAAAGGGAAATAAAACCGTAGATGTAGAAGTATGTAGTGCAGAAAGGAACAAAAAGTATGGCAAAACTGTAGAGTTACGCTGGTATGTATTTCAATATGCTGACGAGGATAGTTTAGTAATTTTGTAAACGTAAGAGAAACAGTGAAGAGTTTTGAGAAAATACATGCTCAAAAGTCTTGGACTCAATTCTAGTAAATCTTTTGATAAATATATGACGACAGAGAAACCATATTACAATTAAATCCACGTCAAATATTTAAATTTATTTTAATTCCCAAATGGGCTTAAATCATAATAAATGATTGTATTAAAATATTTTCCAAAAAAATAAAAAAAAACCCTGTGTGATTTGAACCGAACCCACTACGTTTAGGTTATAAAATTATGACTTTGCTCTATGAAGCCACATGTATAAAATGAATTATAAACATAGATAAGAATCACACCAAGCCAAACGCTGAATTCTTAAGGCATTCAAAAATGTATTAAATATTATTGTAAGTTTTATTAAAAAATTTTCTAATATATTTAAAAGTGTAAATTCTTATAAAACAAGTATTAAAAAAAATACATGATTCCAATGGTTGGATAAAGAATTTGTCCAAGACTTTTGGCAGTGAATTAAAAAAAAATAATTTTATGTGTATATTATTCCATACGCGTCACGACACATAAATATAAAAAAAAATATCCTATTTTTATGCACTTGAGGTTCTAGAAAAACTTGGAACAATTGAATTTTACCTTCCTGACGGTGGCGATGGGAGGAAAAAGAGGCTATGATTTCAAAATTTTTTAGTGCCAATACGATATTTGATAATAAAGTATAAGAATTTTTCATCAAAATTTATAACCTATTTAATTAATCTTTCAAATTACAAATTGTTTTTTAAATTACAGTCACAAAAGTCACAATATATAATTTAAGGTTTTCTTTTGCTCGAGGAAAGATCGACCCTATATATATAATGACCAAAATGAACCTATTTAGAGGACTTCGAGTTTTAAGCCAAAATGTGTGTTAAGTAAGAGTTTATGATGAATCATTACTCTCAGAGTTTCAAGATGAGGTCGGAAATCACTTTGAAAGGAATATATTTTTATTACTTCACTGTGAAGATTTTCATTCTCCTGTATTGCAACGCTTATTAACAGCAAAAAACGCATTCTTTTAGTATGTTGAAAATGTATTTTGTGCAAACTACTCTAAAAGTAGCATTTCTCATTGGATTTTTATAAATTTGTTTTTTGTTATTTGATCCAATCGCAAGGCACGTTGGCGCGATAATATATTTTATTAAAAATACTAGAGTTATTTGTGGACATTTCAGAATTTTCAGAAAATATTGAGAACGTGTAATGCTTGGTTTTCACTGTCATTTTTATGACAACATAAAAGCTTATCATCAGAGATATCACCTTAATAAAATTTGTTTTTTGAATTTTTCAAGATTGCGAAAGTTGGAAAAAATGTCTGCATGTTGTTGTTTTCAATTTGATTGACAAACACTGACCACTGAAAATGACAAAGTAGAAACCAAGCATTATAATCAGGGTTCAGAAAATTTTCACTCATAAAACAAAAATCGCCAACTAAATAAAAAAATAAACACTATTTGAAACACACACAGCATACAATTTTATTTTCATTTAATTTTTGTGAGTAACAGAGCTGTCGACCATTCTTCATGAATTCTCCGTTTTAGTATATGCTTCTCAGATGGAAAAGGAGCCCTGCTGTATTTTTGCCGGCAACATGCCTCGGAAGGTCAAAAGACATGCTCGGCTTTTTACCCGCTTATATTTTTTTTCTATAGGCATGCCCTAAGTCAGCATGTCTGCCAAATTAACTGCCATAACAGCAATGCAGCATGCATCTCATGGTATAAATGCGGAATCAATACATGTCTGCCACATGAACTGCGCTAGCAGCAATGCTGCAGGGATCACATGGTATTAATTCTGCATTCATACTATGAGGTGCATGCTGCATTGCAGCTATGGCAGTTAATTGGACAGACATACCACCCTAGGACATGCCTATATAAAAAAGATATAAGCGGGTATGGAGGCGAGCATGTATGCTGAATTTCCAACTAATGTTGCCGGCAATTGAAAAATTACTATTATCCGGAAACTTGAACCTTGGCAGCGTATGCTTTCTGCTTAATCGTCGCTTAATTTGCTTCATTAAGAATAAACGTACGAGCACAGCGTTAGAAAATTAACGCGTTCGCTTTATTATTATAAGCAATTAATGTTAAAAAACAGAACGAAATCACTAAGAAAGCAGAACAAACAAAAAGAAAACCAAAACAAAACTAAAAGCCATTAAGAAAAAAAAAGTTATGTCTCTGATGGGACTTGAACTCACTACTCAAGATTCCAAAATACATGAATTCAAACTTAAGCCCTAGCCAATTGAGCCATTTGCATTGTTGCGATTTTGTTGATATAATACACATAACATTGTTGCTATCAAAATTGCTTCGACGAAAACACAAAGTGTCAGCGAATTACACAAAATATTGCAGTTGTTGTCCCTTAAAATTAACCGGAATTTTGCTTTAGCAAACATGATACTTTAGCTAATACACCTCACTTCAAAGGAAAGAGGAAGAAAATTTAAAAAATAGACTTCCTAAATCAGCATTAAAATTATAACATGCCAGCTTTGTTTTTCATCTGGGTTGTGCTTCACGTATACAAACAAAGGTCGATCTCAACCATTTGCTGTGACTCCGCTTATTAAACGTCATGTTGTACGCTATCGGATTTTGTATTCCTGTTGTCCAATTTTTCCATCGCTGTGCATATGTATAGAAATATTTATTCATATTTTTAAATAGTTTGAGCGAATCGTGGTGCTTCACCCAACGAGTTTCGCAGAACTTCAATAGACGTGTTTTTTTTCATCTGAACACTAGGCAAGAATACAATCTTTTAAAACCATGCCAGCCTTAGTTGAAGTGCGGAAGAAGTTTATTGATTCTTTGATGGTTGCGATGAAATTTCTTGTATTTGGGATTTCACATGCGTGCGTAATTGCCAAATTTAGTTTGTGATTCGCGCAAGTATTGAAGCCCACTGTGCGGTGTTTGGATAATTTTGATCCCAAAATGCGGTGTTTTTGTAACTTTAGGTTGCGGTTGTATGTGCAGCTAAAGGCGTGATATAGCAGAAAACATTTACCAAAAGAGGAACAGAATTAAGTGCATTATAAATAAAAACAGCTACAAACGTTTGCAGCATAGGGGTGCGATGTTTAAAATATATTACATAAAAATCAATGTTTTCCTTTTTATACCCTTAGCCCACATAACGAACACAAGTACATCACATTTAAATACAGGTCTCCGAGAATTTCGGGGGGTTTGAACCCCCACTACCAACATCCCCCCTGAATTCGCACCTGATGTACACTGTAATTGGTTGGTACTTTAAATGGTTATACTGATTTTAATGGTTTGTGATAACTAAAATATGAGATATATGTCTATGATTTGCTATTTTCGACGTGGAAAAATTGCATCTATTTTAGGAGGATCTGTTTTGGAGGTCCCCATAGAAAAAACACAAAATATACAACAAAATGTCTATCATAGTTCATATTAAAAACCTCCCTAGGGGTCGGTCAAATATATTAGCTGGTTCTATTAGTTCTTCCCCCTCAACCTTTCTTCTGAACACAATTACTCTCTATCTGCCACTCTTCTGCGGGTGCCCATACAAAAAACACAAAAAACAGAAAAAATGCCTATGACAGTTTATATCAAAAAAATTTGACCCCAAAGAAGGTCAAATGTATGAGGTGGTCCTATTAACTTTCCCCCTCAACGTTTCTTCTGAACACACCTACACTCTTTTTGCCACTCTTCAGGGGGTCTCGATTCAAAAAACACACAAAATAGATAATATCATTGCTCGTGTACACAACAACGTGTCGAACGAGACTCGAAACATTTTCGTTACAGGGACTCGTGCAACGCGATTGAAAAATTTCACTCTCAATATCAAATGGCAGCCTAAGAAGTCTCACTCCAAAAATAATCTTCGAAAATCGATAAAACAAGAGCGATAAAACGGCTGAGCCACAATATGGATTGAATATGACATAAGGTCTGTTTCCTTACTCGATTCAACTAACTTAAAGTTGCTTGAAAGCGTTATCCAATACCGGTTTTTCAGAAATTAAAATTTTACGAATTTTATCCTCCGTCCATGTTTGGTTGGCATTTTCCCTGTTAATTTTCCTCTTAAAAACACCCTCCAGTTCTTTATCACTTTTTTTTTGTAGTATAATCAATTAAACTTTTTCGCCGCTAAAAATGTAAACGCTAAAAACGCCAGTGCATTTGAGAACTTGTGCACTTTACAAAAACCAAATACACGTACGCCAAAAATCTGCACAAGTGCACAACTACTGTATCCTCAAACTTGAGGGCTTAAGCAATTGTGCACTTACTCACATTGAAAATTTTGACAGCCTTGAATACATCTAATAAAAACATCACTATTCAGAAAGTATCGGTGGAGGTGTTCAATGCAAAATGAAGATATTTATCCACAATAGCGTTATGCAAAGCTGTTAGATTTGCATATGCAACAGCCTTTTGTTATAGCAAATGTTATAACTCTTATTGTATTATAATATTTAAATGCGCATTCTAATGAAATCAAATTTAAAATCGAGATTTGTAAATTTTTTTTAAAATGGTAAAATTGGGTTGAGAACATTTATTTTTTGACACTAGAAAAATACTTTCTAATATATTTTTAATATGTAGTTTGTCAATGTAACATATTGGGACTGATAACTTTTATACCTAGAGTCCAATAGAAATTCATTTTTATAAGCTTTTATTTAACTTGCTTCGTTCGTATGTATGTATGTATGTATGTCCACAAAACGTGCAAACCATTTTTCGACAACTTGTTGGTATCCGATTAGGCTGCAATTTAGCATACATATGTAAGTCCGGTGGCGGCCGTAGCCTAGTGGTTAGAGTGCGTGGCCCCTAAGCTAAGGAACCTCGGTAGCCCGGGTTCAATTCCAGCTCAGACAGAAAGTTTTTCAATTGAATTAATTTTTCTGTTCGGTCGTCACCTCTCTGCAGACAATGGCAAACCTCAGAGAGTAAAAATTGCCATGTAAAGCTTCTTGAGAACATAAGCCGTTCGGAGTCGGCATAAAACACGTAGGTCCAGTTCTCGGTCATTTGTGATCAAACATTTAATAACACGCACAACACAATTGATCAATAGAAGCTAGGTCAAAGTCCTTCCAAGGGCTGAAATGGCCAGTTTATTTTTTTTTTTTTTAAGTATATTCTAGGTGCAGAAAAACCCCTCTCTTGGTTACTCATCATCATAATATAAGCGTTTGTAAATTGGTAAGTTCTAAGGACTTATATAAATTTAGAGTTTATCAAATACATTTATATTTAAAAGCTTGAAGCTATTGTCTAAATGTCACTTAAATTTATTTTTTCTTTTTAGTTCACGTCTTTTTTAAATTATTTGTTAAAAATTTAATTTAAGTTAATTAATTTTTATGATCTATTGAATAATTACATGAATTAAGATTGTGAGCTTTAGATCAAGTGAGTTTTCAAGAAGGCAACAACAACAAAAACAACTCTGTATAGAGTCAATCACTTACCTGACTAGACAGTCTGTTTCGGAAATCGCTACATATTCCTCATCAGTAGTCTTTGAGTGATTAAGCTGTGATCAACTCACTGTTTAAACTAGCATATGAATGTACAGATCCTCTAATTCATTCTTATGAATTGTGTGGCTGCTAATCATATGACACTTCAAAGCAGGAGGCCATTTTAGATCACCGCCATCAACTCTATCAAGGGTGGCCATCCGTTCTAGTTGCTTCTTCATTTATTTCAATATTCATTGGTGTTCGATTGTTTGTCGAAAAGCACCATAGAAATGAAACGAGTTTTTGCTTCGCCAGAAGCTAGTGTTCTAACTGAAAGGTGGCTATTTTCACAACCAAATGTTCAATTACACATGACTTTGACCGAAAAATCGATCAATTATTATTACTTGATCTAAAGCTCACAAAATTTTTTTTGCTTGTTATTTTTTTATAATATATAATTCTTAGTAAATTTAAGTACACATTCTGTGAAAAATATTTTGCAAGCAAAAAACACCAAAAAAGTATTTTCAGTGGAATCGAAACTCAGCTTGATGAATTCACTTCTATGATTTAACAAAAATTCGATAAAACTATGTAAACCTTTTGGAAGAACTCCCGAATGGCAAATTTTATTTTTCTTACTACTTGCTAATGATTTTTTATTAGGAGTTTTGGGCTGAACATGAGTTCCTATGGATCTTCTTTAAATTTAAGAACGAGAGCCTAAAATGTTACGAAAATTGTATCAACTCGTTGCACTGACCGAGTACATTTTGCCATTTTTTTCCCAACTTTTCAAACCACCTTCCTAACAGTTACATCCTTTACATTGATTAAGTTAAGCTTGCTTGTGTTCCTTATCCATTTGTTTTTCTTTTACTTTTTGATACAACCAGCATAATATTCTAATATTTCTGAAAGGATTGAGTTTAATATTTTTCCTGTTTGAATCTGAAAATTTCGTTTATATAAATTTTGTTTGAAATCTATTCAGAACACAAAACTTAAAATTTAAGGACATTCCTGCTCTTACTATAAGACAAAATTAGATCGATATAAATTTAATTAAATTGAGACATTCCCATTTACTGCATTGTTTTTGACCTGACAAAGCTGTACAATCATAATTCAATTTTCTTGTCCAAACTTTTATAACAACGGCACAAATAAGTCAGAATAGGACAGAGCGCAACAGGATGTGTCCGACTTTTGGATTTTATTGTGTTTCAAACTTATTTTTCTTCTTTGTATTGCTTTGCAGCCATGAGTAGCGGAGCAACAACGATATACACAAATGTTTACATTTAAATTTCTTAACAAAGTGTTTGTTAAAGTTTTTCTGTCTATTTTTGGTTTGTTAAGTGGCAAGCAATGTTAGAAAGAGCTTAAAACTATTTAGCTATCTATAAAATTACTTTGGTGCTTCACAAAAATCATTAAAACATTTTTAATATGGCATTTATTAAAAGTAATGAATAAAAAAAATTTAATCGTTAATATTTAGAAACGATATACTTAAAAAGTCACGCAATTTAAAGTTTTCGGGAATCATTTAACACTTTACCATTATAATATGGTAATTAGGCTGATAATAATTTAGGCTGATTATAAATGTATGCTCTTAAGGATATGAAATATCAAAAATCTTAATAACTTAATAATAAAACAAAAACTTTTTGCATTTAAAAAAATACAAAATTAGTGTAAAATGGTTTATTCCTCATTTAACGTTTGTTAGCTATAATTTGACATATTATTTGTTTGATTGTTGATTATTTGTGTGAATAATTTTTAGGACAGCAAGATGAAATCTTATATTATTGCCCGAACAACATGGTTTTTAATAAAATTATGTGAGATCAATAAATGAAATGATTTGACATAACATTAATATAATTTACATAAACAATTGTGATAGTTACCAAATCGTATTACATATTGAAATGAACAAATTCATAAAAATTTTGAAAAGGATTATAAAAACGATTACAAAGAAAATAGCAATAAGTATTAACTTAAGTTAAATGAGAAAAAGAAAACTCATCATCAAAGCATATATTTATAAATATTACCGTGCGAAAGTCACATTTGCATACATTTTTTCATAAATTTCTCAAATTTTATTAACAGTTTTTCATTTAGTATGGTGAAATAGTTCTTCATGAGTATAATTTTTTTCGTGCTTTCGGAAGTTACCAAAAACGGATGTTCTTGTGAGACTAACACTCGAACTTAGAATATTTCTGCGAAATGGTCGATCGCACCTCGAAAGTCTAAAGAAACAAAAAATTTCAAATTCAATAAGTTTAAAAAAAGGGCCAACATTACCTCAAATATCGTATTTTTATAGTCACAGTTAACAACTTTATTTGTTCTGATGTTAAGTGTCGGACGTCACACATTTTTACATTGTAGTTTAATTGGGTAATTAAGTAATTAGGTAGTTAAGTTATTATGAAAATTAGTAATTAAAAAATTTTAATAATTTAATAAATTGTCTTTTCCTTGCCTCAACCATTTCGTCATTATCTTTAGCCAATGTTTTCCATTTTTAATAAAACAAAAAGCTTACGAAACATTTACAAAACATTTACGAAACATTTACGAAAAAGATAAACTACATTTGTGAAACAGTGCAGGCGATTTGATCATCATAGTTAATGAATTTTTGTATAAATTGCCTAAAGTAATAAAATTAAAAGGATTCTCTTGTATAATATCATACTATAATACGTTTTTAATAAGTTTTAATTTTTTGGTCACGGTGAAATAAAAAATCAAATCAAAGCTTCATTGCACTCGATAAATTACAATAAGCATTTTTTTTAAATTTGTCTACATTGCTTATCATTTGCAGTTGGGATCGTATTGAGTTCCATAGTCTAACAGAGGGTAAGAAAAACAGACGTTGAAGAAAAGTGTCTAAATGGGACAATTTGATTATTATGACACAAGCGTGAAAAGGTGAGTTTATAACACAAATAGAGTGGATCTTGAGTAGAAATGACGTTGTGCAGTAGTATAATAGTTTTATAGTCAAGAAATTTCTTTAATTAATTTTTAATATATGCTTTGAAAACGGACCTATGTGATTTCGACTTTTAAGGCAAAATACATATCTCGCTATGTTGTTTAATACAACGTAAAACTTTTGTATATATATAGATATTATATTTGTATATATAGATATTATATTTGTATATATATACATTATATATAGCATATTATAACATAGTGAAGTGTGTGGGATGGGATTTTTGCTATAAAGCGGGATTGAAAAACTCAGAACTTACACCATTTTAAACAACTTTGCCGAAGGATTCTGCTTTTCGATGAATTTTGAACCTCCAAATTTTTAGAATTAGCATTTGATATGGATATGTTTAATAAATATTGCTCAAAAGTGTTTCTTGCTCTTCAGAGGTGAACTATTGTTCTAGATCAGTGGTAGTTAGTGATAAAAATTTGACATCGGAGAATAAATATTTGTTTTTTCTTACCCACTATGGCCCCACCCTACGATTTCTGAACGCAAAAACTTATGTTTCGGCATATTGCTCCGTAACATGCGTACGAGTGAAGTGAAGTCATTGCAATGTAGAGACAGTTTGTAAATAATTCAAATACGAACATTTCGATATATTGTTAGATTTTCTGAGATACCAGGTTATTGTTTACATTTTTGAAGAAAAAAATCGAAAAACTACATTCTTAACTTTTTTATTTTCGAATTTTTAGCGGATAAACTATACAAGATCCATAGTTGTTATGAAGTGAAAACTTCTTCAGGCGCGTTGAGCGATTTTTTGTAAAGACTAAGGGCATTAATCTGTATCACGAAGCAGCACACCAACGACAAGCAAGACACGAGAAGCAATAGAATTTCGTATAGAAAAAAGTATTGCTTCTCGTGTCTTGCTTGTCGTTGGTGTGCTGCTTCGTGATACAGATTAATGCCCTAAATCTTTGGTTTGCGTCATCATTGCAGCAAGTAGCTTTCGTCATCAAGACAGCGAGTACCTTTTGTTATCAAGACAGCGAGCAGCATTCGTCATCAAGACAGAGAGTCGCTTCCGTCAATAAGCTTGACACTGATTATTACATTGCTTGTAGCAGTGGGTGTTAGTGCTGGTATTTTGCCAACAAAGGGAGCCCTTAAAAGGACACTTAGTGATGTTGAGGACCCTGTGGAGATAAAACGTCGTAATTTAAAGGCCCTTAAGTTGGATAAGTCCAATATTTCAGTCGGAAAAGAAAAGGCTGTAAAAGGAAAGCCGCTATGAAGAAATGATTTTAGAGGTCCTTCTCGAAAATAAGTGACTGATGAACGTCTGGAGCTGTTTCAGGAAATGAAAGATAGTTCGTCTCCTGTTTTAGGTGTTCAGAGCAGCGCATTGGCTACCGCTGCTCAGCTGGCAAAGCCGGTTGAGACATGGTCCTTGGTTGTGCGCAGCAAGACAGCTGGTTGAAAATTAAAGGAAGCTGTAGACGCGGTGGTTTAGGAGGTTGGTCCCACTCTTGGAGTAACATAGTGAGGTTAAATGCAAAAATTCATTGCATTGCCGAAATTACTCTTTCAGTGGAATTCCATTGATGCATGTGTTGTTATCGATAGACTGCCCTATTTATTGAAGCATAGTTGAGCGCCAGAATTCTAGACATTAATGAACATAAAATTGATGCAATTAAATTGCCAGGGAGCATATGCAGTCATGTGTGACCTTGCAAAGTTATTGTTAGAAAATGGTGTTAGTTTTGAACTGATTCAGGAGCCATATGCACCCAAGGTTGTATTAGAGGCCTCGCTGCTGGGATGCGGGTATTTTCTGATCTCAGCGTTTATTTGTTTTACAGTTGGCGCTGGGGTGAAGATATCTACGAAAACGTATTGCTCCATGTATTTTATTTTTTTATCAACAATATTAATTTTAAATCTAATATTGGTATAATTATAAAAAAAAAACACTATCTTAATATAAAATATTTTGAAGGAAATAATCAAACGGGAAGAGTGTGAAAATATAATATTATTTTTTCCGGTAAGTATGAAAATTCGTACATTGCAGTAAGGTGTTCCGTGGTAGGATAATGTCCGCCCGGGAATATTAGAATTTTATGTATAGGTTTTCACTTCGGTTGGCTATACTTCACTGCTATACTCTTTTATTTAGACTTATTCCAATTTTTTTTAAAGAAAATAATTCTTATATCATAATATCTAGTTTTCTTTTATTTCGGGCTAGTGCCTTTAAAATTTCTTCCGTGGTCACTTCCACAACGATGTAAACATTAAGGAGCGCTAACCCATTGAGTCTGACTTCACCATTTTTACTTCTCATGTATTTTTTAAGTCTTCGAAGCGTGAAAATCGAGCGTTCGCTTGAATCGACTGAAACCGATTTTTAATGGAAATATCATTGCATTGCAAAAATTAAAGGATTTGATAAACGTTACAGGTCGATTTGTCTGATTTAAGCAGTGCCTACAAATATGGGGCACAAAATATTGGTCTAATTCAATTTATACACTGAAAAAGTCATTAAGTTTTAAGTTTTAAAATTAAATTAAACACAATGAAAATATAAAATAAATAAATCAATGAATGTTTTTCATACAAAATTTAAAAAAAAATTTTAAGCAGTTTTACTACAATTTGTAATAAAAAAATTTGCATCAAACAAATTTCATCAAAGTAGGAACAAATTGTTTTCAATACATCCCCCATTTCACATTGAAGTGTAATATCATTTGCACTGACCACCTCTGATTGGATCTAATTTTGTTCTTAGATTGATTTATAGTTTAGAAAACCAAATCCGTAATTTGAGATTTTAAGATTTTTTTATCGCGGACTCACAGCCAAAATAGGGTATATTTTGAGATTTAAATCCGAGTTTCTTAAATAGAAAATCATTGGAAAGGTAATTTTGTATATTTTAAGGGAAAAATATAAAACTTAAGAAAAAAATTGCAGTACGTTGACCAATTGTTAATTTCGAAGTTTAATTCCATACCAGCAACAAGCGATATAATTTTTTTTTTACGTTCCAGTTCCTTTCCCACGTTATAAAATCAAAATGTGCTCTTCAAGGGTTCAGAAGTTATGGCGTAAAACGTGAAGTGTTAATTAATTTTCAATACAAATTCAACTAGCTTTGACGTTTATTGTGAAAATATTATCATACATAAAGACTAAAAAATTGTTTGTACAAAAAAATATTCAAAAGTACATTTTTTGTTTGTTGTTAAATGCATCTTCTCCTCACTAGGTGGCATAAAAAGTAGTCCAGCCGGTCAAGATAATTTGGTTGCAATTTATCGGAAACAAAAAATTGAAGTGCATAGTAGTAAGTGTTCTTGTAGTTTTAACCTTTACTAGAATTATTAGATTTGGCCCAATAGGGAAAATGAAGCGCAACTTTTTACAAAACGCTGTCTTTTTCAACCCTTTTGATCTTTGTTGCGGGGGAAAATTGTGACCAAACTTTACGAAATAAAGCTTGGTAAAAACTTATTATATAACAACCTTATCTATGATGCACATAATATACTAGCTAAATTGAACGAATAAAACGTTTAAATTGGAATTAAGCTCAAACAAAATAACAGAAAAATTATTTTTATTTGTATAGCTAGATACATTTTTTATGTATAAGTGACAAAAAGTAACTATTACAGAAATAAATATTTTAGGAAAATAACACAAATATTCCAACATATAAAACTTGGAAAAAGTCGAAGGGATATTTTCTGTTGCTATTTGCTAAAATATAAAAGAATTAAAAATTCAAATAAATTTTTGTTAATTAATTAATCAAAATATTTGCTAAAATATAAAAGAATTAAAATATTTAATATAATAATAATATAATTAAATGTCATATCGACTTTGCATCAACATAGATGCTGTAAAATGGGCGCAAAGAACAAAAATCCACCTCATATAAGCAAGAAAAACTTTTGAGCAATATTTATTAAACACATTCATATCATAAACTATTTTTAAAGATTTGGCGGTTCGAAATTCATCGGAGAGCAGAATCCTTCGGCTTTGCTTAAAGTAGTGTAAGTTTTCAGTTTTTCAATCCCGCTTCAATGAGTGCTCCATGAAGCAATGTATAGTTTTAAAGTAATTTTTAACTTTTACCTGAATAAAACTATTTTGATGTTTATATTTGTAATATTATTAGCAACATTTAATTGCGTTTCTATTTTTTTTTTCCAACACAAAAACGTGTTAACTTCGAAAAATGCGCACACACAAGTGATATTTTTGTCAAAATATGCTCATCTACAATGCCTCCTTATGGACGTTACAAATGCAGTGATAAATAAATGTATGTACGTGGCGGTATAAAGAACTATTTCTCACATTATTCCAATAACACCATAACTGAAGATTATAGGAAAAAAACGATATTCTTAAAATTATTATGGTATGTCCTGCAAAGGCTTTATGACAGCCGTAACTTCCGGAAAAGAATGGGTGGCACGTGAGATAAGGAAACGACGAGTCCAGGTTATATTACAGCTCAGATAGAAAGCCACTATGTTTTTAACGTTGACCCCTGCCGCGAAGGCTTAATTCAACGGTACTCCAAAGCTTGGGACAAATATGAAGCGTCAGCCAACGCCCCTTGGGAATTCAAAAAATACCACTTAGAAAGGTTCCCCCAATAACATACAACAGAACCCCTATTTTCTTTCGGTGTCAGAATGACACAATTCATGACCGTGGCACTTTCAGCTACTGGAATTTATACATGACTTGGTTATTTTAATAACCTTGGGTTATAATATTACCCATTATTTTTTTGCCGCAATAATCATCTACATCATATCAAAGGTCATCACTCTTTGACATGAAAGACTAAGGCGGCGTACCAGGCCTGTCATTTATGCAATCAGGTTCCTCAATCTCAGTGGACACAACTCAGACTATTTAGGTTTCCCCGTCGCCTGTTCTCAAATTCCAAAGGTAACAGTTTATTGATCCGGTAGTCGCTTACCTTCCTAACATTTATTGTTTGGAATTAGCGAGATTCAATCTACCATCATTCTCTTAGAAATTTAAGGGAATCACCAACCCGAGTTCAACTTAAGTGTAACTCACACCGACCTTCCTGGCCTAACCACAGCCAGAGCGAATTTAAGACCCTGAGGGCCATGCCCAACGACAGTCAATACCTGGGCTCAAGGCTCCACCTGACAAGGCTCTTCAACATCCCGTCTTACAGACCAAAAGTTCTTAGAACATTTATATTTGACTGTGACACCTTCAGCCACTAGAATTGTACATGACTAGGTTAAAAATAGCCATTGTTTTCTCAGTAAAACCGGGTAAACCACAATCCTACTTATGGCAATTCATTAACCTAATTAAGACTTAATAAAAAACCTCTTTCGGAAAACTAGGAAGCATGAGCCCTTGTATACCAATTGGCTTATACTACGGTCGAAAGATTAAATGTTTCTTACATAAAACCTTCATTCTAAGATAAGGTCTGCAGAACAACGATAGATCAGGTCTCCTCATCATTGATGAATGACTGTCCCCGCTCTTCAAGTTATGTTGGATTGATCGTCCATCGAAAGCATATTACAATGACGGTGTTATGATAACTTAATATCAAAACCATGCTTTCTCCAAGAATTTGGCAACCAACAACCAAGGCTCAAGGTAAACATTTTTCTTTTACAGTTATCAGATGAACATTCAAGAGCCGTGCCTCAAGAATGAACTCATTAAGAGATGGGGCACGGCCCATGAACTGCCCACCTAATAACAAACCCTCACCCTTCTATTCCTAGCTTGGGACAGAAAGATTCCCCTAAGGTCCTCTGGCGGGTTTTCCAGCCCAGACAGTATGTTTTCTTCTATTGAAATAATATTTTTGCTAGGTCACTACCTCTCTGCAGATAATGGCAAACCTCAGAGAGTAACGTAACGGCCATGTAAAGTTTATTGAAAATATGACCCGCTCGGGGTTGGCATAAAATTCATAGGTCCAGTTCTCGACCATTTTTGTTCTAACATTTAATAACACGCACAACAAAACTGATCAGTAGAAGCTCGCTCAAAATCTTTTCAAGAGATGAAATGTCCGATTCGTTTTATTTATATCCTGAAACTTTTTGACTCATCGTCTGTGCATGATAAATCCATAAGAAAATGATTATTTTCATAATTCCAAATTTAAATCAACCAACAGAATAAAAAACTACCACGGCACTGAATCTCTTTACTCGTAATTAACGAAACATTCCGTTGTGTTCTATTGTTTTCTTTTTTTATATCCTGCAAGGATGCATAGCTAATTAACTAAATACCGTAAACGAGCAACGATATAGAAATAGTTTCAATTTAAGAATGGGCAACTGGGCTTACTTCTGCTATACATACATTGTATAACTGCAAGTTGTTATTGTTGTGTATAATAGAAAATTAAGTGCTTATATTGGCTCTTTCTTTGCATTGTTATGGAAGAAGAGGGTGTTCTTTCCGCCTATCTTTAAGTCCATTCCGAACTTTTTGAACACTGACCTGTCTACTAAACTAACGATAATTAAAGAAGTGTCAAAATTGTATAGGAAAGTTTTACTTCAAAAATTTATTTTAATAGAAATATTTGGTCCTTCATAATGACAGAAGTGTCACGTTCAGATGTTCACATCTGATGGTCACAATTTTTTTGGTATTAATATTCAAAAATTTACTTTATTTAGTAATGCATGCAAAAAAACTATGCATAAAAACTTTTGAATAAGCAGAGCTAAAATCTAAAAATAAAAAGGCGAGTTATGAAAACAGACACATATGTTACAAAAATGGAAATGCAGCAAAACAAATTGTGTTTTGGTTTATTTATTTAAGGATAAAATTGAAAAGATTTAAATATGAGTGATTTTTTTCATATCAAAATCTGTTATGGTTAAAAAAATACTAGCTTTTTCACATTCATTTACATTCCAACATGAACAACAAGAACAGCATGTGTGAGCTTAACTGTATTTTTTTAAGACAGTTGAAAAAAACATGTTTTAATTCAACACATGTCAACTCTGCTAAGCCCTTAGAAAAGCAACACATAAGCTGTGTTGCAGTTATTGATTTTTTAATCATTAATAATAAAAGTATTTTGTTACGAATTTTAAAAGACAGGAAATAAAAAAGTTTTTTGCATTACTATGATTGTTTTACCATCAACTATGGTTTTAAACTCTTTCGACAGTGCATTAATATCTGAGTTCTGATAACTTAAGCCATAGCTTTTGGCGATTACCGATGAATTAACTGTACCGTTATGAAAAACAAAAGTCAAACTTTAAAAATTGCGAGCGCATTCTATTTCACAAACACCAAAATGAAATAAAACATGGGTCCAAAAACTAAATTTTAAGTTTTTATACACGTTGTAAGTATGTAAAGTTAGTTATTTATTATTTGTTTATTTATTTATTGGCCAAAAAAGGCAATGAAACTTACTTATTCTCACAGGTTTTTCTTATACTATCGGTTATACCATCGGTTTGCTTAAACAATACTATACTATTTTTCCCCCTTTCCTATATGTTAAAGGATTTTGATTTATTAAACAAACTAACTGATATACCCGGTGTTACTCGAGAGTCATTTATATAAACATTTTAAAATACACTTCTCGATTAAATTTTTTTTCAATCTGGAATAATGAAAAATATGTTGGATTTTATTTGTAAGCTACCGTTAGAAAGGTAATTGAACGAACATTAATCCAAAAAAGTTTTGGAAAATTTTTGTTGTTGGTGGTTACATCTCTTGTGGTGAGCTAATTGAATTCAAAGAAGGGGTACGAAATACATATTTTAAAAATAAAAAAGACTTTTTATATTTACATAATCTTAAAGCAAGCACAATTACCTTTTCAACAAAATAAAAATTATGGTGGGACTCAATGCGTCCTTGAGATATGGACATTTTAACGTCTAAACAAAGCTTTAGATTAAAAAAATATATAAAACTTTTTAACAAAAAAAAATTCAATGAAATATATTAAAAACAGCGGAGTTATTGGCATTAAGAATACAAAATTTTATTTTCATATAGTTTTTTTCTGATTATTAGCTATTAATGTTTTATGAAAAAATTCGTTGTACTAAAAATGATTGTACCTACTAAAATTTCTATTAAATGCGTTTTTTCATTGGAGATCAGGATCATATAATCGCATTTGCAAGCAAAGCAAAAACAACAAAAAATCCAGCAAGTGAGCTGGACATTTAAATTGATCCAATTCTATGTTTTTAAGTGTTGATGACGCTAGATGACGCTGCGACTGAAAAAACTGGCAGTACTGTATTATTTTACTTTTTAAAAGTTTGGTAGCAAAAGCATTTTCGCAAAATATTTCGCAAAACTTATCTGCTTGCTGCATAAGAACATCAGATATTTTTCTGTAAGCAGAAAATAGCGCCACCTGTCTGTAATCCCAAACGTGTGGGGTTAAATTTGAAGAAACTTTTGAAAAAACATTCTTCAGCTATTCACCGCAAGGTGTATAGTTTGTACACACAGTTCGTACAAATGTGGCGCCATCGATCTGTGAATTTAACGCACAGATCAAAACTAATAAAACAATTGTGCTGACCAGATGCGCATATGTTTTATTATATCGCCAAATAGCTGAAACTGATTACATGAAAATATTAACTTTTACAGCATTCTTATTCACAGTCTTCTTTTCGATAAAATTGTGATATGTATACAACATTTAAAGTACCATTGATAAAGAACTAAGTGACAACGGTGACACAATAGTGAGAAAAAATAGAGCCATCACAACGAAACAAATTTAACAGGAAGGGGCGGGGGGGGGGGGGGTGGGGAGGCAAAAACTAAGTAGAATACTTAAGGCAGATATACAATCCAAAATGTTCGTAATTACTCTAGACACACAACTGCATTTTTTGAGATAAATGGGGACGTTCAAACTATATAGAGGATTTAAACACAGAACTAAGTTTTATTAATAGTCTGGTATGAAAAAATAGATTTTTAGCCATAACTTTTGATTGGAAAGAGATATAAGGGTAATTTTTTCACATATATTATCTTTGAGACTTGAATTATCTTTGCAAAAAATATAAAAACAACATTTTGGAAAAAATAAATTTCGCGAAAAAAATCAAAGGGGGTACCCTTGTTGTTTTGATGACAAAAACAGTAAAATAATTTTTGCGCTTAGCTGGAAGAATTTTTGCAAATAAATGCTATGTCATATGAAAGGTAGCCAGATGTGCAATTTTTAATTGATTTCATTTTTACAACAGCAACAATTTTTGAGTCATTTTTTGAGTAAAAAGTCAATATTTTGGACCTTTTTTGACATAATCATAAAACATATATACACTGACTTAACGGTACAGCTCAACCTATTTTTATAAAATGATTTTATTGAACTTTTGAACAAAAACAATTTGAATGAAATATGTTAATGGACAGCGGAGATATTTGCATCGAAAAACCAAACTTTGATTTTCATGTCGTTTTTTTCTCATTCTTATTAGGCAACGATGTTTTATGAAAAAGTCGTTGTACTGAAAATTTCTCCAATTTTGAAGATATTTCAGTGTTTTTGATGTCAAAACAACAAAAAAAAATTTAAAATTAAATACACAAAAATCTCCGATACTAAAAAGTTTTATAATAACTAAATTAACATTAGTTGAAAAATTTCAGAGTGGGCGTGGCAAAAACTAAGTATGTAACATTTTAAATTGGAACGCATTTAATATGTACTCCTAGTTTGAACAAAATCCGTTGAGCCGCTTAGATTTGTATAAAGGCCAAACAAACAAACAAACAAACAGAAAATGAGTTTTATTACTATGGATCAATCAACGGTTATACATATAAATCCAAATATGTATATAGTTTATCTGAGGCCTGGGTTAATTTTGATTATTTAAATAGGGTTAGCTTGAAAGAGAATTTGGACATAGAAGGTTAGTAGTATATACATAGAGATATTATAAAATTCTCTGCAGCAACGATTGACGGGTTCATTATTTGCATATGTAGTTTAGTGCTGATATCCAGTTAGTAAACGAGTATGCCTACTAGCACGTCTATTTGGATCGTTAAAGGAAATCATATCTTATATATATTCGCTGTGAATAGCACCATTAATTTCGTCAAATGTGAAGCATGAGACCAATAATGATCTCCTGGTTGATAATGGCATCAAATTCAAAAGGCTGAGTCTATATTCATATGATGTGGCTACAATAACCATGGGGGTTGTACATGTCTCTCAGCGCGTTTAATAAGAATTGCTTTTGAGTAGTTTCAATTCTTTCTCACGTATTGGGCGCACTAATGTACAGTGCAAGTATGTAGTGACCCATATATTCTTTAAATCATTTGCTCATCTTTTTATAAATCCGAGCGGTTTGCTGGCCCTGGATACAATTTTATCGTACAGCAGATTAAAGCACATCTTGCAATACACAATCCACCTTTAAATTAAGAAACTGTGTCTTTAATTCATAGGCGTTCATAGGCATGTATTCTATAGAGGGTTCTCCTTAATGTAGAGAATATTTACATGATTTAACGACCTCACGTCTTGATTTCGTTGCAATGTTATCAAAACAGCTTCTTAAATTTGAAGACAAGTTTTTACTTAAATATAAGAAATGACGGTATGATATAAGTTAAATTTCCAACACTTTTGTACAAGCAGAAATAATTTGAAGAAAAACTGTATTGATATCAAGTCTGCTCGCAATATTCTACAGCATGATTTCTTAAACTTGGAGAAACATAAGTTACAAAACTTGGATATTTTATAGAAATACATGTACGTTTTTCTTCTGTACAGCACAAGTGATTTATTTTAAGGATGCATTTCTTATATTTCTAGAAAAAATGCTTTAAAATTTCTTACAAAGCTCTTCTTAATGAAGCAAATTAAGCGACAATTGTTGAACAACAGCGTTGGTCGAATGGATAAGCCCATTTACTTAAACTCTCTCGGCCGAGGTTAAAGTCTACGGATAATGGTAATTTTTCAATTTAATTTAATGTATTATAATAATGTTTGCAGTTTTTGTCAGTACAAAATTCATAATTCTCACAGTATGCTATTAAAATCTTAAAAAGGGTTTTTTTGAAAAAATTACAAAATTTTTCCAGGAATTTGATAAAAATTTTCTTAGTTTCAGAGAAAATTTTTCTCTTACTAATACCCGATGATTAATAAAAGGTAGAAAATTTCTTATTTTCAGAGAAAATATTTCTCGTAGTTACAGCCAGTGATTAATAAACGGCAGAAAACTTCTTATTTTAAGAGAAAATATTTCTCTTAGTTATAGCCGATGATAATTAAACGGTAGATAAAGTAGAAAAACTTACTAAAATGTAATAAGATTTCAACACAATTGCGATAAGTATCTTCAATTCAGCGAAATAGTTCGTAAATGATTGGGTAATTTTCCTAAAATATTTCCCACGTCTGGTGTCAATTTAACGAAAAATATATACGTCATTTTTAGAAAATCAGCCATTGCGCTAAATGAAGCCTGATTTTCTAACGATTGGGTGCTATTTTTCTAGATTTTCTGGAAATTTTTTCTAGGTGTAAGACAACTCTAAGATTTACTGCATGTTTTACTCTTTTTAGTAAAAGGTGGTAGGTTTGGAATGTTACTTTTTTCTTACGAGAAAAGCTTAGAGCATTGTATTTTTAACATTTATTTATTTTTATTTATTTTATTTATTTAAATTTGTTATAAACATTTGTACAAATAAGACTGAAATTTTCTTACAGTACATCAGATGTAATAACAATTGACAGGAAAATTACTTTAGAACTTAAGACAAGCTCTTTTAAGTTGATTTACACTAACAATCTTTACGTTAAACAACATTGACATTAACTGAAGAACCTAAATTATGTTAAAAATCTAGATACTGCCAATCTAAAGCACCTTATCCTACGTTGGGTTTTAATTTCAATTGGAAGAGAGTTCCATAGTTTGACAACACAAATAAAAAACATTCTAGAGGAAGCACGAAATTTAAAGTTAGGCAAAATAATATTATAAGTTCGACTTTTAATGCGCAAAACATACACAGCTAGCACAAAAAGGTTGTTATAGTTTCGCAAAATAGTCGCCAATACAGACATAAATTGTAATTGTAACGTAATTACAACTGAAAAAGCAGATATTTGCGCTTATTCTGTAACAACTTAGGTTGCAATTAGGCGAAAAATATGTTATAATAATGATATAAATGTGTTTTTGGTACAAACTTAAGTTGCAAACCACAAGATGAATCATACTTGAAACGTCCAAAAGAGTTTTTATTGTGTTATTCTTACGTTACAATTCAGGTAAAATAGCGTGAATGTAACAAATATTTCGTTTTATTGAAGTTATTTTTTGTTATAATCACAGATTTTTAACAACGAAGGAGTATCTACTGATGACATAAATATTCCTGATTGAAAAAAAATAAGTTCTTTAAAAGTTTTTAAATGTTTTGCATACACATTTCCTTAGTATAATTTTCATTAAACCAGTGATAATTTTTGGAGTGTATTTTAAAAGTCCAAGACAAGTTGGATTGTAATAAAAAGATGTAAAATTAAATTGAAAATATGAAGAGTTATAAACCATTTTGTCGATGAATGTTTGTGTTTTATCTCTAGAACAATTACGCGCCACCCAAAAAACAACAATTTTTAAAATAATTTGGAAATAAGATATATTTCGAGTTTTTAATTTTCGCGTAATTATGTTTAATATATAGCTAAATATATTTTTTTAAGTTCCTAGTGTCATATTGCACTGAAAATTCTAAAAGAATATAATAAATACTAAAGAAACTCGTATATAAATTTATTCCAATCAAAATTAATAGTGTAGAAAAAAATCAAATATGGCAAGTATGAAGTTTTACACACTTTTTTCCAAAGTTTTTGCAACTGAATAATAACCTCAATACATAGTTCTTGCAACTAACTAAATATACAAAGTTACAAATATTTTTTAAAATTGTTGCAACTGAATAATAACCTCAATACATAGTTCTTGCAACTAACTAATTATAAAAAGTTACAAATATTTTTAAAGTTGTTGCAACTGAATAATAACCTTAATGCAGCATTTACTTACAACAATTTTATTCAAAACTTCTTGCAACTAAATTATAACTCTAATACAACGTTCATGTAACTAATTACATTATATAAGTTGCAATGGTTTTTTTTTAAGTTCTTGCAACAAAATAACAACGTCAATACATAGTTCTTATATCAAACAAAATTTTATAAATTACAATTATGTTTTTTGAACTTGTATCAACTGAATAGTAACCTTAATGCAGCACAAACTTGCAATGATTATTTTCAGAGTTCTTACAACTTAATAAATACCTCAATTCAACGTAATTTCTCTTAACTACATTTTTTAAGTGATAATTATGTTTCCTAAAGTTGTAGCATCTGAATACTAACCTCAATACAGCATAAGGTTGCAATGACTATTTCTAATGTTCTTGTAACTGAATAAAAACCTAATTGCAACAAAACAAATTCCCATAATTTCACAATGATTCATTTTGTGAAAAATTAAACAAAAATGGATTGCATGGTAGTAGAAGCCTACACAAAGAAAATGATAAGCACCACAGAATTTTTTGTGAACAATAAAATTTATATTTTATTTATGACATTTTAGTGCGTCACAGCAAAATTAGAAAAATTTAGCAGCAGTGACTTCCCTATCACTTAATAAAACATCTTCAAACCGAAGTTTTGAAAATTTAGCTGTTGTCACATTGATATAGCTAAATATAAACATAAAGCAACTTAGTCGCATCTAGGTTGTTAACTCGTTACCGTATTTGTACAATTATACAAACATTTTTTATAGGTTTCTTATAGATAAACACCGTAGTTTAACTTATTTGAAACAAAACTAATGATTTGTTACAATTTACTTATTTGAAACTTTAATACAACCCATTTCTGACTAAATTTGTTTAAAAAAAAGGAATACTACCGAATAATAACATATTTTTGTTACAAATCGAAATCTGTGCTAGCCAGGATAAGTTTCTAGACAGATAATTCGGAGAACGAGTAAAAATAAATTTGTGAAGAGAAGTAAAGTTACGTATTAAAAATAAATTAGAAAGACTACTGTTAAGAATTTGAAGCGAATATTGAGAGATATGATCATACTTTCGTTTCGAGAATATATACCTAAATAAATTATTTAGAATTGATTGCAAGTTTTGTTTCGATGCGCTATCCATAGTTCCGTAAACCAATTCACCAAAAGTCATATGTGGTATTATAAGGGTTCGCAATTTCATTTTAGTTTCTTGAGGGACAAATGCAGCTGTTTGCCATAGTTTTCACAAAACATTATACTTCCGGCTTACTGTGTAGTTTACGTGATCAGAACTGCTTAAGTTAGAGTTTATCTTAAAACCTTTAGTCTCAAGTTGAATGACCGTATTTGACATTACCAAGGTAGGAAGATTTTCTAGGTGATATGAACAATGGGAGATGGCCAGTGCTTTAGTTTTTCTAGCATTCAGATTGAGGTTGTTTTGTCGATTCATTCTACTTATCAAGCCTTCAGATAGCCCAATGGGCCATTATAGGAAAATTTGTGCATCATCTGCATACAAATGAATTGGCACGTTTTCGCAGTAATGAACTATATCATTAATAAAAAGTCTAAATAGAATTGGACCTAGTAAAGAACCTTCTGGAACTCCCAATGGTATTTTTCTTAGCTCGGAAAACATATTCTTCATTACTACCTATTGGCCTTGGCCTACTAAGTAGCTTCTTATTAATTTTGTTGCACAGTTCCTAAGCCCAAAATACGTTTTTAGTTTTTGCAGTAGTATCGAATGATTTACTGTATCACTGTAAAAAGTAAATCTTATTACTAGGTGAAAAAACTGTCTTAAAGTAAGCTGCAATAGCTTTAAGACAGCTTTCACTGAAATTACACTCGCCTTTATTTGCTGCAAACCAGCATCCAATACTGTCTTATTTTAAGGTAGTTAAATTGTAAAAGCAGCAGTAGCCTCGCTGAACTCCAGCCCTTATCTGTATATATATATACTATTATATAAAAGGAGACTCACGAAATTGATCCAGAATAAGCTCGGTAGCCGCTGAACCGATTTTGATAATTCTTTTTTTTATTCGATTCCTATGATAATATAGATTGTTATAGCTTACCAAGTTTTTCGAAAAATGTATTTTTTAATTATTACAAAATCACGCATTATATTTGATGCCTTCATTCAACCAGCAGCACAATATAACAGCAAACAAAGCTTTTCTCTCTTTGTCGCGAGAGCTTCTCTCAATATAACACGGCAGCCATGTTGTGTAGTTAAGATGGATTCACTGATAACCTTCAGAATGTTTTTGTGTGATTTAAAATAATGTTATTCAAGTTGAGAGCGTGCAGAAATTTTTCTCTCTGAGCGAAAACTTCATATAAAAAAAATTGCAAAACATGCTGAAGGTGATCAGTGAATCCAGCTTTACTTTCATTGCGATTCTTGCTTTCATACGTTGTTAATTAATTTTCTTTGCAAATGTTTTGAAGGGAGTTGCCAGAAATTAGTTAATAGCATTAAGTATGTTTTGCAGCCTTGCCAGCCAGCCTTTCCCCACTTGAGATTGTGTTAGTCTATCTATACAAATATATAAAAGCGTTGTAAAACTGCACAGATGTTTAACAATCACGCAAGAACCACTCAATATGCTATGTTAGATTTGCCACGTCTACTTTTCATGCCCACTTTTTGCAAAAAATGCTACATTTCAGACAATTTTGGTCGTATGAGACTAGAATTTGGTAATCTACGTTGTATGATTACGTTCGCTAACTTTACTAAAAATGGACATGACCCACTTTAGTTAAGTCCACTTTCCGGGGGATAAGCTTGGAGTAAAGCAAAGCGCACTAGGTTTAAACTCAATTGGGCTGAAATTCTGGCATTCTATTGTTTCTAGTATGAGATGGTTTAAGTGAAAAAATTTAGCCACACCCCCATTACCGCCCAGAATTAAATGAAAATGGCATATATCGAACGGTTTTGGTCGTATTAGACTAAAATTTGATAATTTAGTTCATACGGCTACTTTCGGCAACTGTACTAAAAATGGCGAATATATAAATTTTTTTTGAACAGCGTGAAAATTCGTAAGGTGTTGGCAGGACAACGTCTGCCGGGCAATACTATACATCAATTAGAATGCTGTATACATCAGAAAATTCTGATCGTCATGCATAGACTTTTCAAACGGAAACGTCTAGCATGTGTTTTGTTCGAAGATCAATTTAAACTTTTACAAATTCACAAAACGATCATAAAAATTTCATTGAATTGGGTCAGGACAAAGTCTACTATAACTAGCTATAACGTTAACTATGATTATATAGATAAAGAAAAAGATTAAAACATAGATTTATGTATACAACTTTAGAATAGTTTGAAATATTTGAAATATTTTTCACAGAATTATTTTTTAAGCTTTATTTGAAAATGTTTTTCACATAAATTAGTTTTTAAGCTGAAGAACATTGCAGAAACAATAACAGAAGCATTTTAGGCAAATTATTTTTCATCAAAACGAAAATGAGGGGACAAGTGGCCAATGATTTTTAATGATAGACACTGTTTGTGTCAAAAAAGATTAATTTTTGCAGATAAATTATGTTATATGAAAGAATAAGAAAAATGAAAACTAAAAAAAAAATTAAAATTAAAAATAAATATATGCAACAAAAGTAACTCTTGGCTTATTTTTGAGTACAAGTTGGATATTTAGAGGTTCTTTGAAAACAACATAAAACATTGTATTGGTGAGGTAACAGTCAACCTTTTCTCATTTATTCAATTTAGTTAATTGAACTTTCAAGCAAAGAAATTTTGATGAAAATCGATTTGAAAATGGCGGAAATGTTTTCTTGCTAAGTCAAAACATGAAATTTCAATCGTTTTTTTTCTCATTCTGAGGCTTAAGAAAATGAGTTATACTGAGAAAATGTACAGTTTTGAGATATCGCAATGATTTAAATGTCATAATAACAGGTTTTTTTAAAACATACCGTACAAAATATTTCCGAAAAGAAAAGATTTCAATTTTTACCGTTAATTTTATTAATAAACGACTGTCCATACAAAAATGCATTATTGTGCATTGAGAAAGTCTATAGTTTTTGAGATATTGCCATAGTTGGATGTCATTATAACGGTCTTTTTTTAAATTTATGAATATATTTATTTTCAGAATATATGTAAAAAATTACAAAAAAAAAAGAAAGCCAGGTAAATTTATGTCATCATAACATTTACAGTTTAAATAAAATATTCAAATTAAAGAAAGTAATTTTTTAATATTCATAACATTTTTACATAATGAAACAAAATAAACACAATAATTTTTATGTTTAGAATTTGATCAATATAGATAAATACTTAAATTTTAAGATTTAAAATTTTTACATGGTATTTAATATTTTTATCGCAGGCGAAGCAGCGGGTATTTGCTAGTGGAATATAAAATATGTTATAAAGATGAATATAAAATATGTTACAATTAAATTTATATTAAATTCTTTATAATTACTATAAGAGACAATTTATTTGAAAATGTTTTAATAATAACAATTTAGAGAATGTTTCAAGGATTCTTTACTCTGACATAAATATAAACATTGGCGAGTTAAGGGCATAGTTTGATCTGCATGTTTCTAAATAAAATACGTCAAAGTGTCTCGACGGAACATTAAAATTTATTAATTTGAGCAAGTTAGGATAATCTACCTACAATCAATCTACAATATCAAAAACTAACATTAGAGATAAAATTATTTTTCTATTCTGAAGAGTTTTTAATTTGATAAAACTACAACGATCATTATATTAGGGTATTTCAATTTGAGAATTATTGGCTCTAAAAACAAAACGAGTAAAAGCTTTTTGTACTCGTTCAAGGCGTTAGGTGTGAGACGCATATAACGGATTCCATATAAATGATGAATATTCCAACTTTGATCGAACTATTGATGTATAAAGACACTTCAGGGTATAAGGGTCTTTAAAACTTGATCCATTACGTCGAACTTACGCAAGTAACGAGTATGCTTTCGGTATAATGTAATTCTACTTACTAATTTTGTTGGCACTATAACCGTATCTTGGCCTCCTCTAAGAACGTGCTACAGCCATTTCTGACTCGCTTGCTGACGCCATCTTGAAATTCCAAGCTTTGTCTGGTTGCCTTCAACTTTGCCTTTCCAACGAACTTGCGGTCGTCCTCTTCTGCATTGAGCGCCGCTGGGTTTAATAAGAACAAATTCAACAAAATCATATCGAATTAATTATTTGGCAAAATCCATATATCGAATACAATTCTTAATTTGTTCTTTTGTACCAATATCCATTGTTTCACCACATATAATGGAACAAAATTTAGACTCAATAACTTTGTGAATAATATAATATAATAAAATATTAGCGTGAGTGTAGAACAAAATATTTAGTAATAAATCACATTTTCCTATGTACATAAGAAAAGGCATACAATTGCTAGTGATTTGATTCCGTTACTGGTAAAATGTTTAAGAAATTTTCAATTTGTAGTGAAAAACAGGGCACCTTTTTTTCTCTAAGTATACGAATTATCATATTTATAGAAAAATTGTTACACATTTTCATATAAAATAAATAAATATTCATATTCCTCCTGGATCCGCGCCTGAGTGTATGATATTGTTTGTGAAGACCGAAGTTTGACCAACCGTGCAATTGCTGATATTACAGGTATCTCCGAAAGAACGAGTAGTCCATATTTTACATGAAGAATTACATATGAAAATGCTTTTCGGAATGTTAGTACCGCATTTGTTAACAATTCGACAAAAACTGAATCAAAAATAAATTTCTTAACGTAATTTAAAGCTTTATAAGCAGAATAAACAGATTTTATAATATAACTAGCTGAAACCTGGCGCGTTGCTGCCACTCTCCCTTGAATGTGTAAATTGAGGTCGAATACTTAATTCCGCCCATAAAATGTTACAAATAAAACTGCATTTGTAAATTTAGTACGAATAGTAAATTCGAACGCTGTGTGTCCTATAACTCCAAAGCTATTGGATAGCAAAATTTTGGGTTGCATGTGAGGTTTCACGTCCCCTTTTTCAAGGCCCTTCAAATGTAATCAATGAAACGAAAATTTGGATTGAATGGGAGGTGCCATGCTCCCTTTACAAACGACATAAAATTTTATCATTAAAACTGCCATGTGTAAATTGAGGTCGAATACCGAATTGCGATGCTGTGCGACCTATAACTCCAAAGCTATTCGATATCGCAAATTTATGTTATATGGGAGGTGCTACGCTCCTTGTCTAACGCCCATAAAAAGTATTCGGTAAAACTGCATGCATAGATTGAGGTCAGATACTGAATTCCTACGATGTGCGATCTACAACTTCAAAGCTTTTCGATATCACATATTGGGGCTATATAAGAGATGCTATTCCCCCTTGTCCTACGACCAAAAAATGTAATCAGTGAAACTGCATGTGAAATTGAGCTCGAATACTGAATTCTGTGGATATGTGACCTATAACTCTAATGCTATTCGATAGCACAAATTTTGGTTGCATGGGAGGTGCCACGCCCGCTTGTCCAACGCCATAAAATGTTATCAGTAAAACTGAATTTGTAGATTGAGGTCGAATACTGAATTTCATAGCTGTGCGGCCTTTAACTCCATAGCTATTCGATATAGCAAAATTGAGTTGTATGATAGGTGCCACTCCTCCTTGTCCAACGCCCATAAAATGTTACCAATTAAACTGCATGTGTAAATTTAGGTCGAATACTAAATTTCGACGCTGTGCGACCTATAACTTCAAAGCTATTCGATAGCACAACTTTGGGTTGTATGGGAGGTGCCACTCCCCTTTTACAACACCCATAAAATGTTTTCAATGAAACTGCATGTATAAATTGATGTCGAATACTAAATTCCGATGCTGTGCGACCTGTAACTCTAAAACTATTCGATACGCAAGTTTTGCTTGTATCGGAGGTGCCACTCCCTCTTGTTTTTTACTTCAATAAAATGCCATCAGTGAAACGACATGTATAAATTGTGGTTGAATACCGAATTTCGAGGCTATGCGAACAATAACATTTTACATTGCAAATTTTTTATGTATTTGTGGGAGGTAAAAGGAGTTATGGCAGTTATTGCTTAAACTATCTCGTACTCGAAACAAATCCAATGCCAAAATTTGAGCTCAATCGGGCCATCAGTTTCAAAGTATTTTTATCTTTTCTTAAAAGTAGGCGCAGCTATAGTTGTACCACGCCCATTTTTAGTATAGTTACTGATAGTTATTATACGAACTTAATCACCAAATTTTTGTTTAATACGACAAAAACCGTCTTAAATATAGCATTTTTATTGATTTGTGGGAGGTAAAAGTGGTTGTGGCAAAATTTTATTTTTCCTTAACCTTAGCGTAGCAATTACAAATAAATCCGTAGACGGAAGTATCCAATTTGATCCAGTCGCTTTCAAGTTTTAAGCATCCGAACAAATTACGATCCATTTATATATATATAGATTTTATAACTATGGATGAAACAAGAACGTTTAAAGGAGACTATGGCTGGTTATTCATCAGTGTTTTTGGATGCCAATTGGATTTTGTTGAATGATTATCTTAAAAAAGGTAAAACAATTAATTCTGAATATTATTGCAACCTTTTGGATCAGCTGAATAAAAAAATTCATTAGAAAAAAAAATTGCGTTACAGAAAAAAAAGCATTTTTCGTCAAGGCAAGTGTTTTGACGATGGCTAAATGAAATGAATTAAAGAATAAATTGCTAAAACACCCATAGTATCCACCATATCTGGCTCTCAGCAACTAACTACTATCGCATTTGCTGAATAACACAAGAAAGATTGCAATTAATAAGTTATTAAAAAAAATGTTATAAATATCGGTGATTCCATGACAAAGAACGTTTCTGACATCACTATTTACGAATTTTTAAACTCTCTGGGTGCACACTGCACAGTTCTCTTAAAAGGGATTATGTCTGCTTACTTTTTTTTGGATTTAAAATTTTGTTTAAAGATTTTTGATTGTAGAAAATTTGAAAAAAATATCTTAAGAAATACAATTAATGCACGTATTCAAATAGCTGTAACATCAAAACCGAAAGTTGAACAGAAAAAAAATCAATATTTTTTAAAGCCCTTAAATGGGTCTTTTTGGTGGTTTATTTTTTTTTTTAGAACTTATATGAAAAATTATTTTTTACCTGTAATTTTCAATTTTTCTTGGCCTTCGAAACAGATTTTTTATCTTTTGAATAAAGTGTCGTATCAAGGCTTCAATTCTAAAGACTTATACAAAATTTTAGGTTGGGCCTCTAACATTGCTATTTTTAACGAATTTTTTAAAAAATGCCTACAAGAGATTTCCTATTTTTATACCGTAAATTCCATATTGTTGAAGTAAAACCAAAATAAATCTATTAAACCAAATATATCTATTACTATTCAAACCAAGCCAACAATTTATAAAACCAAACTTTTATATTTTTTTTATATTTTCAAAACTGTAACGAAGTGTGTATGTCACTCGCATTTTAATTCTCCCTTTTTCTTTTTGAATAAATGAGTAGTGGGCCAAAGTACTATACATTATTTTTGCTTTGTTAAAAAGTTCTTGTAGAACTTTAACTTTTTCGCAGTACTGTTTTGATGAAAAAATTCAGTAGCAATATTTTTTGTTGTTTTTTGAAACCCAATTAAAAAATGTTTATGGGCTCGTCGACATTTTGCAAACAAGCCTCTGCGGCAAGTTTTTTAATTTTGCCTCCCAAACCGTCACATGGTCCTTAACCACGAGGGGTAGTAAAAAAGTGCCATTCAGCTGGGATAGTAAAATCAATATTGTGTTTACATAGATTTATAAATTTTTTTTTATTTTATATTGAGCAAAAAAGTGGCATTCAGCAAGGATTATTGTGTTTATACAGAATTTTATTTTTTTTGTTTTTATGTTGAGCTCCTTCCGAGAAGTATAAAAATTTAGTTAGTATCCCCAATTTATTTGTTAGAAATTGTATTAAGCCACGCCAGGGCCATAGCCAGGATTTACCCATGGGAGGGATTTGAATGAAGATTTTTTTCAAAATTAAAAACTAAAAGATACAAGCAATTGTTTAGTTTCATTTTCAATTTAATTGTTTTATGTACCTATTATATTTCACTTGTATGGGATGGGGAAAGTTCTATTTTTACCTCTCTAAAAATCAACCTTGATCTATTTTCTAATGACTCTCAAAGTCATTTGCACAAAAATTTGACACTCAAAAATTTTTGCTCTTACGATAACGGCTAGTGAGTTAAGCAATTTTGCAAAAACCTTGAAAAATCATGTTTTTCGTAAATATATTGGATGGTGTAATAGTTGTGGGGAAAAAAAACTATCAGAAGTAAAAGGCCTGGAAGAACTCTACCAATCAGCATGAACAAATGTTAAAGTTTTGCAATAACATTAAAGATAATGCTGTTTTTCATGAAATTTTTTAAATTTTTTTAAAGCTAATTATACTAAAATTTAAATTACTTCATTATATCTAATGCGCTAAAAGTTATGCATATTAATGCAAAACTATCAATTATACAATAAACACCTACTAACGACATTGTGGTATTGGAAGTTGTTTGTATGTTGTGTGTCAGGTAGTGTATTTGTGTATTAGAGGCGCACACGCCTTTTTAATCAGCCGCAAGGCTTTTGATCATGTAAGCCACAAAGGCTATTTTTATTAAGCCGCAAAGTCTAATTTTAAATCAAGCCACAAAGGCTATGTTAAGAATTTTTAAGCCTCAAAGGCTAATCTTAATCCAAGCCACAAAGGCTAAGTTTTGAATAAAAAGAAATTTAATTTGGGCTCTTCGCCTCTTCCTTCCAAATCTAAATCTGTCTTTATTTTAAAATATTTTAGTTTAAATACAATTTTTACCAGTATTATTCTTAAATTAATTTACTACTATTTCCAAAACTCCTCCTTTAATTCCAATGATTTTTAGATTTACTTTGAGAAATCAATAATTGCCCAATCACTTTTAGTTTATTAACCTTTCCAAATTTTCCCCACTAATTAATATTTTAAACATCATTTATTGGTTCGCTCAAATTCTTGGCCTTCACTTTAAAGTGCCATCGGCTTGTTGTTGTTGCTTTGTGTTTTTCTGTGCAATGCACTTGTAACACGAGTCCCGCTGTCGCTGTTGCATTTCAGCTTGTGCGGTATCTAGCGGCACAAGCGTAAAGGGGTGCTATGCACTTCATGAGAATTTGAGCTACAATTAGTTGTGTTTACTTTGAGGTTTTTTATTCGGTTAGATTTGGAAATTTTGTCAACATTATGTTGATATGTTTATTGTTATCATATGTTAGGCAATTGAAGTGAAGATCTTTTTGGTGGTTGTTTGTCTTAAATGTGTGTACGTATGTAAGTACACTACAACATATTGTAACAAATAAAAAAAAAATAAAAATTACGAAGTTATTTGAATTCTTAAAGTTGTTGTATTAAAGTACAATTAAAAAATTTCAAACATATTCATGAAAAACGTAGTTATCTTTAATCTAATTGCTAACATTTACTATTTTTTATGCAGATTCGAAGAGTTTTTCCTGCTTTTAATTTCTGACAGTTTTTTTTACAACTATTTCACCAGCAAATATATTTACGAAAAACATGATTTTTCGAAGTTTTTGCAAAGTGGTTAAGCTCACTGGCTATTATCGTGTTGGGATTCTTTATAAAATACACAGACGCTCGTTTTTAGGGGGGTACAAATGGAAATTTTTTCAAGGCACCTTAATGTAAATACATTTTAGTTACATTTAGGTATCTTTGTATACCTAAATACCTAAATGTAATTGTTTTATATTTTAAAAGTTATTTTTTTTAAAAATTTAAATTTAGTCTGCTTTTTCTTGCAAATTTTTCCAACACATCCTGCTCTGTTAGTGTGCGATCCCTGTGTATGCTAAGGGATACACATACGTTCAAACGCTTCTCTCCCATAAAACTTTGCCTCAGGTCAGAATTGTGAAAAATATAATTTCTACTTTTCATAACTCGTGAATAATTCAAACATTCCTCAAAAATTTAACCATGTCTAGACTCACATCTTTAATTCGAAAAATAATTGTTTAAAACTTCTTGACTATAAGAGAGTCACAATGGAAGGCGCTGAAACACTTATTTTAAGAAACACTTTTTTGTGCCGAAAATTACGACGAAGCTGTGATGCAATGCCGGCATGAAAACGCAAAACTTACAATAAGCTTAATTTGCATATTTGTTTAATTTTCGAGAACCGCTCTAGGGAAAATTAAAATCAGTTGGTGGCTGAAGTATACTTTAAAATCTTTCTAGGCGGTTCGAATCAGAAAAGTTTTTTTCAGTACCTATACATATGTCATTCTCGTTGGCTTCACTGTTATCATCACTACCATCGTCTACTACTGCCGACGTAAAGGGTAATGATGACAATAGTTACGACAATTTTGAATGTATCACGTTTGATCCGATAAATCACGGTACATTGGTTTTCACTATTGTTTTTACAGGAATTAACTCATTAGAAAGACTTTTACACGTAAACGCAACTTCAGTCTATGACTTGTTTAATTTTTTTAGAACATATTTAAGTAATTCAAAGAAATAATTGTTTAAATGAATTAATTTTTATTAAAATTTTGACTCCATGCGGAGGATTTGAACCCCGAAGACACCCCTCGGCTAGAGGTCTGAGCCATGCTGAAGCACATGCACTGCTATTAAATAGAGCTTTAAGCAATCGGACAAACCAAAGACTGTTGTGGCAATTGAAATTCGTGCAAAGTACTTGAGATGAAGTTTGCTTAATAGAAGAAAGCCCTCGTGACGACTATCCTGTAGTTCGGCCTGCGGACATGCCATTTCCAAACCTTTACAGGTATGGTCCGATGGGATGGTGATAATACCCCATGTCCGTTCGCCCCTGTCAATGACATCGATGTGTTAAAAAGACGTACAAAAAACGAGGCGAGGGCATGCGCCTACAACTGAGGGTATGTGAATTATCATACCAAGAAATAGGTACACCAAACAACAGGGAGACTAGAGGGTAGTGTTTACAAATACAGTATGATCTCGCTCAAAGCAACGATATTTGAAAATATTTAACTGTCGGTATAAAAATAGAAAATCTTTTTATGAAATTCTTTACAAAATTCATTAAAAACAGCAATCATTAAAAGTCCAACCTAAAATTTTGTGTAAGCCTTAAAAATTGATGCATTAATACGACGTTATATTAAAAAGTAAAAAAATTTGTTGCAAAGACTATAAAAAATGTGACTAAAAATTTCAGGTGAATAAAAAAATGTTTAGAAAAGTGCTAAAAATACGCCTCTAATAGGACACATTCGAGGTATTTAAAATCCGTTTCATGTTTTCCTGTACGACTTATGTTTTTAAAGATATGTACATCTTTTAAAATTCGTTTTTTTAATTTCTTGAGAGTTTTGAGTGTATAACTTTTAAACAAACACTTTTTCGCAAAAACAAAAAAAAAGTTTGAATCATTTGTAAACTACTAACCTACAAAGTTTCAAAAAAATTGGAAATACGAAGGCCATATTTTGCTCAAAATTTGGCGAATTGATATGGAATCATCGAAGTGCAAAATATTGAAATTTTATTTAGTATTTGATATGAGTTTATATCAGTGATGGCCAAACTCACACAACTTAAACTGTTTGCATGTATGTGTAATGTTTAAACCAGACATGAGCTTCCAGAAACTCAATTGCTTCCTGAAGCTCAATTGGCTCAGTTGGCTCAGCTAAAAATTTGTTTTGTTTTATCAACTTTGTGTTTGCACGTTTGTAAAAACAACAACACGTACAAAAAATAACAACCAAACCGACGTTCACCAAATTTCTAACTTCCCAGCAGAAAAGTGGATCATCCTATGAGCGATCTGGGAGTGCTCCCTGAGGAGCAGTGGAGTGCTCCTTATTGCTCCAAGCTGGGTGTATTTTGTGTTCTCTTTTAACATTGCATGTCCTAGGAAGGGTAGCACTCCCTTTATCATCCCAGAGGAGCTCAAAAGGAGCGATCAATAAATGATCCAAATGGATCAGCAAAGGAACACTTAAAAAAATTTTTTGTTTTAAAAGATCAAAGAACCAACATGCGCCTTATACAAACAAGGTTTGGTCTTTGACGTGAAAGGAAAGGGATAGATTAGCTAGAGGAATTGATTGGAACCATACGTGAATTATTGATTAGACGAAACAGACGTGAAAGACAATGCTTTCAATAGCTTTTATCCGAGGCTAGTGTGTGTTATGTCTTAACCTCGGCAAGCATTTTCAGCCCTTAGTTGTTCCTGTCCTTTAATTCCACATTTTCCCACCATGCCCGAACCCGGAGTCGAACCAGGGACCTTTGGATTGTTAGTCTAACGCACTCTCCACTAGACTACAATGGCCGATTTTTCACAGCAAATAATGATCGAGTTTCTTACAAAGCACATGCCTCACTTTATGTGCTTTTTTTTTCATTGATTGCTCGCCTATTGATTTTTTAAAACAGTAAAGGAGCACAAGAGCACAAGTGCTCACTTTTTGATAGAATAAAACAGCAAAAGAGCGCTCTGTTGTTGCTCCTCATAGGAGGGTTAGCATGTTTTTTACTGGGTTGAGATGTTTGTGCCATTACATGTGTTGCACACAAACACACATGATTTTTTTTTGTTTTGCTTTTCAATTTTTTTATAGAAATTGAAAATCAGTGTAGCCTTATTGGTGTTTTTTAATTTTGGGTTTGTTTGAAAAAAAAAACATTGGCTTACTAAATTTATTTTCCTGCTCATGACTGGTTAAAAGTTTTTCACTGAAAGAAATCAAACGTTAAAGCATTTCAAAAGCTTTTTGAAAGCTTTATGTAGAAAAATAATAATAAATCGACGTCAATTGAAAAATTATGAAACCATATTAGAATACATTATTTGTTTTTTATATTTTATTATTGTTTATTATACATTACTTTTTTAATCAGTTTTTGTCTAAAAAAATCTAAAAAGTCTAAAAAGTCTATTGTAGACAAAATTTATCAACAAAAAAATAATATAAAACTAAACTATTTAAAACTTGCCAACTACGAAAACAATTATTGCTTATATGAAAAAGCGTTGCTATAGTAAATTATAAAATGTAAGCAAATACTTATAACAGAACTTCGCATCGCTTCCTCATATTAATTATTCTTTTGGGTATACGATAATGACGTAATTATATTTAAATCTAGGGAAACCGCATGCGAACCCTTACAAGGTAACATGTCTGACTGTCTCAACCTGACGAGGCCAGCATAATCCTTGTGAAATCGTCTCAAGTCGACTCAAACCTCCACGTGGTGTTTCCTGGGAAACGTCAAAACTGACAATCGTCATTTTGCCGGCTAATCTGAGCGGGGGCCCCGTAGGCTTAAAACAGGCTGTGCATCGGACTTGAAGCCTACCCGTAAAAAACAAATTCAATGAAAACATACAAAAATAGAAGAAAAATTATCTCTAAATCTGATAATGCTAAACTAAACTAAAATAAATAAAATATATATAAAATATATAAAAAGTACAGTTATGGAAAGAAATAAAAATTTAGTAATATTGATAATGATACCAAAATTTACGAAAGAAATATATTATAGAATAAATCTTATACCAATACCAAATAAACAATATACCAATAAAGAGTTATATTTAGATAAACAAGAATATTTTTTATATAACGAAGAAGTGTATAGTTATAATGAAAATAACAATAATAATAAAAATAAATTAAAGAAAAGTAATATATGTATTCAAAACCTTTTACAGAACAAATTTATAAATTGTACTGTAAAAACAAATAAGAAAATAGAAATTAAAGAAATAGAAAAAGGATTAATATTAACAATAAACATAAATAAAACCAGATTGGAAACAGATTGTAATAGTGTTAGTTACACAATTAAAGGAAATAATTATATAGAATACAAAAATTGTACTGTAAAAATTAATGAACATAATTTTTATAATTTAGAAAATATTTTTGCAAACATAATTATCTTACCATTTTACGAAAAGTTAAATATTACAAAAGAATTACCAGATTTAGAATTAAAACATATTGATAACTTAGAAAGAATTAAAGAATTAAAAAATTTACATGTTAAGACTACAGCAATTTCATTATCAATATCCACTCTGATAATATTATCAATAATTATATATATAACACTATATATTTTGAAAAAGAAAAACAAAGATCAGATAAATGTTAATATTCCGCAGATAAAATTAACCGATCTTCAGGAGAAGCTCCACTTTCACCCGACAATTCCCATCTAATAACCCCACATTTTCTCAAAGTGAGATAATAATTATAATAATTATCTTTTTAAACATTTAATGTCATAAAGAGCTCATGGCAACTATTAACAAGGAGTCTTATTACAATAGTCGAGCTCATGAACACACAAACATACAAAAGTAAATCTAGACATTCTGAACAACAGTTCAAAGCTTGGGATTGAAGGTTTCAAATTAATAAGTTAATTTAACTTAACAATAAAGGTTTCAAATTAATTTATAATAAACTAAGTTGGTGCCAATAACAAACGGTTACTATGAACAAAATGCATCGAATGATGGAAAGCTCGATCATCCGATGGGTTTAAAGTACAAAGCTCTTTTTACTTTGGAAAGCCTTGAAGAATTGGCATAAATACAGAGTGGATTTAGATTCAATTTCAGATACATTTGGAGATTAACTCATTAAGAAGTTTTAAGAGTAAAGACTGAATAGGAAATAAAAAGTGTTAATAAAAGTATTAATAAAACATAATAATAAATTAATTCAGAAACAAGTGTTAATAAGAAATAAAAAATAATTAATTAGAGACTAAATAAATAAAGCTGTACAATTATACAAATTAAAATGTGTTTTTAATTACCTAATGGAGTAAAAGGATTAGAATAAGGTAGTCCCTTCCATAAAACTGACGGAAAATACATAAAACTATGTGAATGCATAATTTATATTCCAGTCACATGTTGTTGGCGACTTGAAGACTTGAGTTTTCTTGTAACCATCGTACAGAATACATCGCAGATTATTTTAGTAAAAATGAGTAGAAAGTTTACGGGAAATCAACACACATTCGAACAGTCCGCCGCAAGTACTAGTACATCAGCTGAAAAACTATTGCATTCCAACGAAGACGAAATAGTAATTGAATTCGATCCAATTACATTGCTGTTTCAATTTTCAATGACGGTTTTGCATGAACTCTAAAAAGGTTTAGTGTGATGGGAATCAAAATTGGACCTGCAGCTTGAGATTATGCCACTGAGAGAGATCAAACGAAACTACGTGCAGCAGACAATCGTCAGCAGACTGCCTCAAAAGAGATTCGAAATGCTCGAAGCAGAGCTGCAGCAGCCCCGCAGGAGCTTTTCTAAGAATGAGAACTTGCATTGTATAGGCCTGGAATAGCAGATTAACTCTATGTATGATATTTATCAATTTATAACAAAAAAATAAGTACTATTAACTTTAAACGCGCTTTTCTCAAAACCACTTTTTTGAAATTTGCAGCTCTAACTCAAAAACAAATTATCCGATCTATTCGATTCTTCTTTTAGCATATTTTGTACTTGTTTTTGTGTCCAATGAACCTACAGTTTTTCGATTGGATGAAAAATGTATTTTTGCCATGCCAAAGAACCATCAGATTTTTGAATAAAATTTTAATTCTTTTCTTTTCAGGATTTCTGATTCGTGTGTACTCAATTAATGACACGCTATTATGGCTCACATCATAGTGTGTCGGCAGCGAATTGTGTAGCCATGATATTAAGTCGCTGGCATACGGTGTGGAAATTAAAAGACATTAGGTCTGTTTCCGTACTCGATTCAAGTAATTTGAAGTTGCTTGAAAGCGTTATTTTACAAATTTTTTAAGATCGAGAGAGAAGAATAACATGCAAAATGTCACTCTCTATTCTATAACAGTTACTGGAAGTTAGAACGAAAACAGACCTTTTATTGGATTGAACATGTTGTTATTAAATTAAGTCACCTAAAGTTTCTTCGAAATTAGCGATGCTACCATGAGATAAGTACACCACACCCACCAAGATCACAGAGGAATTGTTGTTAATTTCAATAAAAAGAGCTTCACAATCACCATAATTGTTACTTTCAAAGACAACTGTAAGTTTCAGTTTTGTAGAAATGAAAAAATGAACCCCTTCTGTCCTATTATTAGGTTGATCATTTCGACACAGTAAATAACCCGGTATTTCAATAGCTTGGCTAGAAACAACAGGTTTTAAGCGAGTTTCAGAGATCGCAACAAGACACAACTTCCAAAAATACACTTTAACTATTCAAATTTAGATGACGATTGAGAAGGTTTAAAGCTCTGAAAGTTTACGTGCCCAATATCTAGATTTTGACTTAAGTGTTGCAAACTAGAAGATTAACAGTTATTGTTGCTGACAATCGGAACTAGATTTTAATTATGTGACATCAAACGTAGTATGCATCTTTAAGGGAAGCCCTATTTTATTGGGAACAGTTAATAGTACTAATAGTAAAGTTAATATTAAATTTATTTAATTTATTAATATTAAAATTAATTCGTTTGGTTAACATTTTCAATATTAGTCGTTTAAAGAAAAGGTTATTGAACAAGAAGTTATTTATGTAACCAATAGTGGTCTAGAGAAGTTTTAATATTTTAATCCTAGTTAAAAAATAAAAGGCAGATAATATGTGGAAAATCAATTAAAAGAAATAGTTATGTGATTGCATGAATGAACTTAAGAATAGCAAAATATACAAAATAATTTATCCATCTATCCATCTATCTTCTGCATCGGTATTTGAGGACCCAAGGCTAAGGCCCAACAATTCAGCACACTGGTGTATATTGAGCAGCCGTTCTTCACCATCCAGAGTTGCTACCTTTGCCTTTGGTACATCAGTGTTCAAAATTTTGAATTTAGTGATCTTTTTATAATATTTTATATTCCGACAGATGTAACTCAACTTATTGGTGACTTTTGTTAGATGATAATTTAACTAAATTCTTGATTGAATCTCTCCTCCAATTACGTTGCTCAATTTAATCGAGCCAGTCTTAAAATAACTCATCATAATCTATCTCATCGCAAATATGTACGGAACAAAATTCGACCATAATGGCTTTGCTATTTTGTGTGTAGCAGCAATGCTGTGTATATCTTTGGTGTTTGTGGTAACATTGAAAAAAGGTTATGGACACAATTGGCTGATACAGATATGCTATCCCTGATGGTAGCCCAGATATAATGATATCTGCGCGATTTAAACGACGTTTCAAGGAGTTGTTATCCGCCTCAAGCTCCGATATTTTCAAGTTAGTTGGCTGATCAACAGATTGGATTTTGCTGTTATTGATATCAGCCTTCAATTCCTTTATGCTAGTGGATAATTTTGAACGAAACTCGTCAGGAAAAGTATCAAATTTGTTTTGTATAAAATCAAATTTACTTTGTATGTGTGCCATAGCTTTACGTAGCCTATCCTTCAAACTAGAATCACTAATGCTTTGTCTAGGATAAGCAAGGCAAGGTTCACAAGTAAAGGTAACTTTTCGATTCTTTTTAATCAAATTTAGCTCGTCGACACTGACATCGGCACAGGAAATGTGAAACCATTTTCCACATTGGCCACATCCAACACTGGATTGAATTTTGGTAATATTCTTGATGCATACTGTGCACTGAATAGCATTCGGAGTAGGCATTATGAATTACCAAAGACAGCAGCAGATTAGTCGGAACAGGAAAAAAGTTATTTCTATTGTAATAGCTCAGTACAATTTTATTTAAATCAATAAAACCAGCCAATGAGCGCAGCAAACAATGGCGACGATCAGTAGCACCAACACCAACAAGACGACAGCAAAAAACAGGTGGAAGCAACAACAGGAAAAGTTAATTTCTGCACTAATTCAATGATGATGGAAATAATTATTATTGCACACGTTTATTTCTATTAGACTCCTTTTGTACAATATTTAATTAAGTGAATCAATGCAAACTATTAATTAAGAGCAGCGTAATAGTCGTAATTTTGCTATTTAATTCCACAAATTCCACTCGTGTTCATTCGCACAGATATTCAAATATGTGCGTTGCCAGATATTTTGTTTTGTTATTTTATTTCAAATTTTATTTAGTTGATTTTAGGGTAACGCCATGAATGCATATCTCCCGTACAACGTCAAAACATAGTATCTCCGTTTCATAGTGAGTTTTTGTGTTTTTTGCTTTACTCTTTGTAATAATTGTTTAGACAAATTGGCTTAGCAATAAACTTAAAATGCTAATAAGTACCAAAAGTGCTCTAAAGTCGGAATCACTCTCAAAATTATTGCAAAATTTTATTGTGTTATAGTATCAAATTACTTACTTTGTTTTGTAAACCTTTTTGAAAATATCAAAAAACACATATTTACAATATCAAAACATAGTATGTGCATTAGGGTGTCCCCAAAAAATCGTGTTTGATATACGCGGCTTTTCCACTTCCATTTGACCTTAGAAACACCCTCTGTAGAGCGCATCTCAATTGGTAAAGGCTTAGAAGTTGCGAATTCATTTTCTAATTTTCCCATACGATTTTTATGGGGAAAAATCAGTTTTGCTGGTAAATTGAATTTAGAACCATTAGCTTTAAAGCAAAATGGTATGTTATGACATATCCAAATTTCATTTTCATAGGTCTATTATTTGGTGGTTGCTCAAAGCGATTAGAAAAATAAGAATATAAATAAAAAAAAAAAATACTTGTAACTTTTAATTCACAAATATATAACAACCCTATAAATTTTTTCTTCATTGTGCATTCCAACTATCATTATCTAAAATTTAAGACCAATAACAATAATAAAAATGGAGTACTCTAAGAGATATTGATGTTTAATGATATAGTTCTTAGTAAAAGTACTAATTTATATAGGTAGCTCTAAAAAGTGAGCCATAGAACACCAAATAATAATCAGTTGAAAATGAAATGTGGATATGTCATAACAGATAAAATTTGAGGGAACACGTTTTTTTTTTAAACATTTTGTTAAAATATAATGGCTCTAAATTCAATTTACCAGCAAAACTGATTTTTCCCATACAAATTGTGTGGGAAAATTAGAGAATGAATTCGCGACCTCTAAATCTTTACCAATTGAGATGCGCTTCACAGAGGGTGCTTCTAAGATCAAGTGGAAGTACTAAAGCCTCGAACATCTGTCAAAATAAAATAAAAATTTTTTTGGGACAACCTAATTTGCATACTATGTTTAGACGATATAATATCTCAAAAACTATATTAGACCGTAAAGACAAGAGGGTGACTATTTTAGAAATAGGAAAAATGCATATTTAAGTTTCATCATACAGTGAAAATCCTAGAAATGGCGTTTACTATGTTTTGTGCTTGCAAGAGAGATATGCTAGTACTTTTATAATTTGAATAGGAACCTACATATAGCCAAAGTAACAATAAAGTTAAAAAGGCATGAGGTAAATTTTTGGAAAAAAACTTGAAGTGGAATGAATGGCTGACATTTGTTTTTTCTTATCGCTCTTCACAAAACTAATGCACCAAAATCCTTCCAACGCACAGTAAATCGTAATGCCGTTTTTGTTGTTCTAAGCTGTTTTCTATTGTTACCATTGATAATAGCAGCCAGCAGCTCACTAAAAATCGAAAATGCAGAAAATTCCTGAAAATTTGGCTGCTTATAAATAACACCATTCAGCCCAGCCACCTTTCCACCATCTATGATTGTGTTTTTCTCCTACCTATGGTTGTGAGCAGAAATCAGCATATTTTAGTAGACTTAAAGAGGATGATAACTCACGTTCCCGCAATTGTGTTCTGCACCATCTTGCAGTGGAATTTTTGAGCGCATTTATGCTGCAGTAACGCCTCAGTGTGCCATACGAATCCGTTTCGAATTCGAGACAGACTTACTTCTAGGTACATTTTATCCGAAACGGATTGCATTAGGCACCTGGAATTGATCCTTTTTCGTATGAAATTCCTCTCAACGAATAGCTTTTTCCACTTTTTCGGATTCGTCTCGGACTCGGAACGGACTTCATATATGAATCCGTTTCGGACTCTTTTTATTAAATAAGGTGAATTCGCAACGGACTGGTTTTTAAATAATTCGAACTCAAAAAAATTTTTTTTAAATTGTTTTGTTATTTTAGTTTTTGTGAATATAATGAAAATGAATTCTAATTATTTTTTATTCTTTATTTTTCGTTTTCTTTGATATGCAATCATGCTCATAGTGGAAAAACTTCTTGACTACGTCCTCTACTGTCAATCTAAGCTCGTTGGGGTATATTCTTTGAAGTGCACCTTAGTAAAAAAATAGAAAAAAATCTTGTGTACTGGTATATGTCACATGGTGCTTGTTCAATCATCATAATTATTTAAAAAATCTGACAAATAGTTTTATTCGGTTTGAAGGAGAATAATGTAAGGAATTTATTTAAAATAAGAATTGGTAGCAGTAGTAGTAGAAGTAGTAGTAGTAGTATTAGTAGTAGTAGTAGTATTTTTTTTCAACAATTCATTACATTCTAAATAATAACAATAAGGGTATTCAGAGGTAGTCTTGTTACGGTGTTAGATTGCTAAAGTGTTGATTATTTCAACAGTAAAACAACAAAATGCACGTCTTGTCATATTTCAACGACTCAACACTCTAAAAATACCTCGACCCTATTGTTATGGGTGTTGGCGCGGTGTTGAATATTTTTTTTTGTCAGTTAACAATCTAATTTTGACAGAAGTGTAGGTGTAGCAAAATAATTTATTGCGTGTGTTCACACGTACATCAAAATTTCAACAATTTAACACCGTAAAAAGACTACCTCTGAATACCCTTAATATATCTATAAGAAGAATTATGTTATGCAAATAACTGCAATAAATGTTAACCTGCTTCTATAGTTCACAAAGGAGCTAGATGCGAGTACAGCTTGATAATTATAATAATTATAATAATTAATGAAATAAAAATTAATAAATAATGCATGTTATAAAAATAATTAAATAAAGACAATAAATCACAAAATTTAATATAAAGAAATGTTTAAAATAATTTTTTTATAGGCCTATCTGAAAGCAAAAAACCTAACAAAAGTATTGTGGGGTCAGACTGTAACAGCTAATAATATGTCAATGTCACTGTAATCAAGGTCTAAAAGCCATAACTTTACTCTTTTGAGAAAAATTGATTGAACATGAATATTTCTGATTTCCGATAGAAGACTATTGAAAAGCCGAGGAGCAACAGAAGTAAAAAAATTTAGAAATTTCATCAATGTGTGCGGTGGAACCAGTGCTATATTGTATCCATTAACTCTCTAATTATAGGTATCTAAACGTCGGCTCAGAAGACAGCCAGATTTAATAAAAAAAATGTTCAAGACTTTATAGAAATATAAATGTTTCAAAGGAATAAGTTTACTAAGTTTCCTGAAAAGTAAAAAGCTACTATAAAATCTGTTCTGATGACTAATTAAGCGAATATTATGCTTTTGTGAAACAAGAAGAGGGTATATTCTATTCTTATATGTACCTCCCCAACAAGCTAAACCATACTCAAGTTTAGAGTGAAATATACCATAGAAAATGCACTAGAGAAGAATAGGACTACAATATGATTTCAACAAATACAAATGCCTAGTGGCCGCCAAAAGGAACTTTTTAAGTTTACGTGTATGAATTGTCCAATTTCAATTTCAGAACGTTTGAATATAATCAGACGAGGAACATACATCATTACCCAAAAACCAAATCTTTCAAATTTGACACCATGAAAAAAAAAATGAATTGAAATTTACATTTTTAGCATTCACATTAAAGAACATTATTCTAGTTTTATCACTAAGTACCAGCTTATGAATCATAAACCAGTGCCTTAAAACAGCAAGATCATGCTTAATGTCAACAGACAATTGCAAGGGCGAGACACAAGAAAAAGCACAGGCCATATCATCAGCAAAAGCATTAATGGAACTGCGGAACTTTATTGAAAAAAGCGAATTTATAAAGATTAAAAACAATATAGGACATAGCACTGAGCCCTGAGGAACCTCTTATGTCAGCACTTCTAATGAACTATAACAGTTAAATATTATATTTTTACTAGATGTTTTCTGTTTTTTAAATAGGACGGAAACCATTTAAAGATAAATCCCCTAAAGCCAGTCTTATAAATTTTATCAAGCAAAATTGTATAGTATAAACTCTTTAGTGTTATCAACAAAAACAGCTGCTGTTAACCGTTTATTATTAAGGCTGGAGTAAATGTTCGTACATAAATTCAATAATGCGTCTTCTGTTGATAGGCCTGATCTGAAACCAAACTGGAGTTTACTAAAACAATTTAATTTCTCTAAAAAGAGCACAATACGAACTTTCATTAATTATTCAAATATTTTAGAAAAAACCGGAAGAAGTGAAATGGGTCTGTAGTTAATAACCATGGACCTATCACCTTTTTTTAAGCAAAGGTAAAACCTCTGCTACTTTTAAACCATCTAGAAATATACCACAGGTAACGCTTAAGTTGAAAATAAAACTTAAAATGTTACTAATGAAATAAACTATTTTTTTTAAATTATTAGATATACAACTAGTAGTAGTAGAATACGAAGTTTTTAATTATAAAATGGTTTTGAAAACTTCAAAAGAGCTGATAGGTTCAAAAACAAAAGTAGCTTGATTAGAAGCTTCATTTGATATGAAGTTACACTGTTGAACATTTACACAGCTTTCAGCAACTACTTCTTTTCCTATTCTGGCAAAAAACCCAAGTAAAATTTTGCGACCACAGGTTACTAAGAACACATTTTTTACAATACGACGTTGCAGCGATACTGATTTGGAAAATATTTTGTGGGAAATCTTTGTAAAAATTCCTTATTTGGTTTTATTTCCGTTTTTGAAATAAAATGGCACACAATTACGTTATTTTTACTCTGTTGGCACAGTTCCTATATTGTAACCATGCCTTCTATGTGACTTTCCTTTTTAATACTACTTTACCACAAGGTCACAGAATGTTGCAACGATTTATAAAGTTTTTCCTTTAAAAAATGCATCACTCAATTTTGCAATAATAACTTAAGATGGAACCATTTTGTAACGATTAGCTAATTGCGACCCAAGTGTAGGCTCTTTCTATTTAAAATATTATTATATTTTTCTAACAATGAACATGAAAATACATTCATATTGTATTTTTAAGCTTTTTTACTATGTTTTATTGATTACTAACATTAAAAACTATTACTGAAATTTGTGTATAGCATTTTTACCACAAAACTTTTTAGAACATTTTTTATTAATATATGAAATTATTATAATATTTTCTGAATTTAGCTTGCGCTTCAATTTTTAAGAAGTTTTGGCTGTTATTTTACCGAAAATCTTCTTTTTCATCTACATTTAGCTCCAAATAATATCCAAAACACTTAGGATTATGTTGTACTCCTATATATTATAAAAATTATAATTATAAAATAATTATATATATGGCTGTAAGCAAAATTGGCACCTCTGTAATGCATTAAATGCATACTAAAATCTGATAAGTCACTTCAAAGTAATTTTTACTAACATAATGTCGGCTTTGTGTTGCACCACTTTCGAATCATAGTGATCTTCATCATGTCAATTTTGACACAAAAATAAACGCTACGACGTCGCTGCAACCCAAATATGGACCATCAGTTCTAGTTGGGAAGCTATTAAAAACGTTAGCAATATCCTGAGCATTAGAAATAGTACTATTATCAATTGAGATGTTAGATATCTGATCTTTATTACAATAACAAGTATATAATTATTTACAAGTATATAATTGTATTTCGTATCCCTTATTCATTGAAAGTAAAATAAACGATATCATAACAACTTGAAAACTGCGTTTTATGTTTACGTTCTGACCATTGTTTTTACGGACTCGTAACGGGTTCGAAACGGATCTGCATCCGTTTTTGAGCACATTGGGGCAGTATTGTTTGTGTTATTGAAGTGTTGGCATGAAAAATTAACGGAAGTTTATGCCTTAATGCTTACAACATGTTGCTTGAATTTATTTCAACTGTCGTGCATCTTTGTTGAACAAACAAAGGTCTGACGATAATAAGAATATACAACAAAAACAAGTTGTTCACACAACCTGTTCATCATTATTATGTAATGTATTGTTGCTTGACATAGGCAAAACACCGAGTACGCACTACAATCGAAAGAAAACTAGAACAAGCAGCAAAAAACAAAGATAATTTCTATAAAATTTTCATTTAATGCTTTTGCTCAAGTTGAACATTAATGTTGTGTGTCTCTGCTTTGTGTTTGCTTTAATTATAGCAAGCATCACATTCAATATGAATGAATCTTTGCCATGCTCGTCCTACCAACTTCGTTTTAATTATAACTAAAAATTATTCGGATTGTTTTGTCTGTTCAAAATCTTGACATCTTTTCCTTAAATCTTCACCCCCAAGCACAATAACCAGAACTGTAAATCGTTTCATTTGTAGATTTAGGCTGGCTGGCTGACTGACTGACTGACTGTATTAAGGTGCCGAGAATTTCTTAATCTACAAAGCAATTAGCAGCAGGAATTGAAGCGTTAACCTATAAATAATCGTATCTTTTAAACGGATTCTAAGTGTTCTTTATTTATTTTGACTGTTCGCTTTAAAGGATATGACTAAAAATAGACATAAATATACAAGTATTGTGATGGGATTTAGTTCATGTTTATGGAATAGGAATTTCTAAATGTGTGCTGAAATTGCTGGGAGCTCGCAAAATAATCCAGCTGATATTTTGAGCTAACTGATACGAGTTTTCCAAAACACAAGTGACACATACAAGAATATAAAACTTAATTCTTTTGATAGGCTTACCACAGCTGGGGTAACGCAAACCTGAAGATTTTCCAAAAAATTAAATGAACGCTGTTTCTAATGGATTGACTTTTAATTTGTATAGAAAAATTTTGAAACAACAATATCAATTAATTTTAAATAAAAATGAGGTGTTTTAAATAAGACACTCGATACAAGCAAAGCTTCTAAATAAATTAAAAAAATCACAAGTCTTAAAAAATATAAAAAAAATTTATATGTTTAAGAACAATTAATATGAAAAAATCATTTACATAATGTAAAATAATATGTAATAAAAAAATAGAATTGCAATTATGTAGTATTGCATCTGCAGAGGTTATTTTTTTTTTTTGCATTTTCATAGGTTGGATAAAAAAAAAGATGGATAGTAAATAATTACTATAATGAAATTTTTTAAGTAAAAATATGGATAACTCAAATAGCAAACATAAGTAAAAGATGTAATGTAATGACCGGTTAGGGTCAAATCTATATGCTGGTCAAATTATTTTTCACTCTCAACATACGTACTCTCCATCTGCCAGCCAAGCAAAAAATTAAGAAAAAGAAGAAAATACTCTTTATGGCTCCTGAATTGAGCTCCTAAAGAGATCAAATCGTTGAACTGATCTTCTATATGCCACTCTTCTGGAATTTCAATAAAAACAAATAAAAAAATGTCGAAAAAAGTTTGTAGAGCAATTCAAAATCAATTGCAAATGGTCTTGCATCAGTGCATTTTCAAAATGGAAGAGTGTATTTTTACTCTACACAAACAAAATATACAGAGATGCACTTACTACGCTTTTGAAAATATGCAACAAAAAACTCATCGTTTATACCTACTTTTGTATGCTGCATTGCAAACTGACAGCTGATAGTGAACAAAGTTAAGCCGAAAGAACTGATACGAAAGATAAGCAAATAAAAAACTATTTAAATGGGAGAAACAATTTCATAGAATACTTTATACCTTCTTTAGGCGGGCGGCAAAATGTTTGGGTAACGAACGATCGTGGATGGATTGGCGGAATATGAGAACAATTGTATCAGAGTGGGTGGGTTACAAATGATTGTATTTTATTTTACCACTTGGTAAATCAAATTTTTATCGGCTGAATGTTCCCAACAAGCAAGAAAAATATTTTTCTCCAAGCATGGAAAAAGTCTTCAACCTCCACTTGATCACCTACTCATTCCTTCAAGTCAATTCCAACATCTTGGAGTTCTTTCAGTTTTAAAAACCAAGTCTTCTTTTAAAGAGCATCATTAATGTATGCAATCAAAACGCTTCAATTTAGTATTTGAATAATAATATAATTTATTTTAAAAATTTTAAGAAAATATCTAATATTAGGTATAAAACTATTTTTATTGATTGAAATAAAAAACAATTGGAAAATCTTTCTCTTAAAAAACTATTTTTTTTTTTTAATTTTGTGTTGGAGATCGATTAGAGAAAGACCTTGGAGATCAATTGGAGATCCAGCCTTATCTCAACTGGAGATCGAAGGTCCGTTTCCCTGGAGAATGGCTTGGATCTTAAGTGGAGATCCAGTTGATATCCAGCACTGGAGATTGGAGAAACGAACTGGAGCTCCACTTGAGGTCAAGTCGATCTCCAAGGTAAGTGTTCATTAGGGTGTGTTGTTGCCCTGTTGAATTGTCGCAGTTATATCTCCGTCTTATGGGTGGGTGAGTTGTTGTTTCATTGAAGTTATTCTTAAAGTTGAGTTGATAAGTTGTTAATGTTGCTGCTTGTTGATCTTCTACTTCTGATGATTTTCTTGATTTTTGGGTGGGTGGGTGAATAGATGAGTTTGGCTGAGTTCCTAAATGCAATTATGCAAAGCATCAGTGTGTTTTATTTTGAATTGGTGCTAAGTTAAATACGCTCAACTCTGTTGATGTTCTTAAAAAGAGTATAGTTGCGCAGTTTTGGTTAAAAAGTTTCGAACCAATTCAAAATAAATCACACTGATGTCTTGCATTAATGCATTTAGGAACTCAGCCTTTGCTTCGAGAATTCTTAAGCAAATGACACGTTGCACAGTGGATCGAAACAAAGAAAAAGTGGAACTACTAATTAAAGTGAAAAAAATACAACTAAAATGTATATGTTAGAGGTATTTTGGAGCCAATTAACTCAAATTTGAAGTAAAAAAGTATAAAATTGCATCCTGTTTTAGTTACAGAGTGTTCAACAGTTTTCTGGTAAGTAAAGTAAGTCTTAGCTGGTAAGTGTAACAGGATGTAAAACTTTAACCGTACTACATAAGATAAATATTTTAGTACAGTTTAAAAAGTTCAACAAATTTGTTTTTAAAAATGGGCTATGAAGATTTATAAGTCCTCTCACAATATACACCCGAACTCAAAATTTCGGAACAGAAAATAGGAAATCTTCACTTCCCAGCCTGTTTTGCAATGATCCAATATTTTTGATTTTATATGAAACCTTATGAATTGACCTTTCGGCTGGAATCAAGAAGAAAGATATTACAAAGAATACAGTGAGCACTTAGAGCGACAAGACAAAGCGCCAAGAACTCTTAGACAAATACTCAGACACATATGACAAATAAACATTTATTTCTAAGTTTGATTTTAAAGCTGCTTTAGACTATCTGAGAAAGCATACAACTTCTCGTAAGATCTGCCAAATAATGAAAGTCCAATAGTATGAACACAATTTTATTCGTTATATGACTTCTCTAAAAACAAGGCATACTATTTTTGGGCATTAGAATTATTTTTCTAATTCCAAAATTAGTTATTTTCTTTTACCAGTATCCATTTTAAGTTCTATATGCCAATTTTATTTGATAGAAAGTCTGATGGTGCCAACACATTTATCAGAAAATGCTATGACCTGTCAGATGATTTAAGAACTCTGACGAAAAAAACATACAAAAAGTTATGTTTTCTCTGATAGTATGAAGTAGCTTTTAATAAACAAAATTAAAGAATCGAATATAATACCTACATCATTAGCTAGCAGAGACCTACTACCTAGGCTGTGCTAAGTAGAGGCATTTTTATATATAAATCAAATTTAATGGCATCTCTTAAACATCTGTAATGAGAAGTTCTTAAACCTAATACACAATCCTTATGAAATTTTTTTGATTTTTTCCTCAATGAGGATATAAAAGGTGGTACAGAGGGAGTGTCATTCACTGGCTGCTCTTAATTCCTTATTTTGAGCCTCACCTGCTTCTTCAGAAAGCTTACCAATTGGAAGAATTGCGTAATTTTTTATTTCTGATCCATGCAGATCCAGTAGAATTTTATGTATCGATGCTGGCATGTAATTCCATCCATATAAATCCACGTACAGTTAAGCAGTTTTTTTAGCATAGGTTTCATAAGCTGGTACATTTATTTCTTCACCAGAAGCAAGAGTTTGTAATATAACAAAAATATTTTCAGTAAGGAGCAATCAACATCTAATAGATGAGCTGACTTTTCGGGATCAGAGAAAAATATTTTGGCAATGTTTTTAGTGTTTGTGCTCCCAGATCCTTGCTTGTAAACATCCAACAAAATGCCTAACTCATCCCGATAAATTTCATATAAGCACATAGAGCACTTCAGGGTGAATAGCGTTACTTGTCACACTCAAGGAAATATTCTTGGTGAAATTGATACATAACTTTTATTAATCCCTTACAAAACCAATTTTGTCCAATCAATTCAATTTTATCAAAAATGCTTTATTTTTTCGTCAATTCAAAATAAATTTTATCCATTTGATTAAAAACAGCAACAAATTAAATGTGTTGTTTTGAAGAAATTGTTTTATTAGCTTGGAAAATATATGTTTGTTAACTTGATATAAACTTATTTACGCTGACAAACTCGTATATCGATCGAAATAAAATTTCATAATTTTAATAAATAATATTAACAAACTACTTTGTTGGCTTGATAAATAGATTTGTTACAGCGAAGAAATAATTAATGTTATTGATACTCGATTGAGTCAAGTGCACAAAATTTAATTTGCATAACTATAAAATGGATTAGTTATTTCAAAAATCATTACTCATGACAACAAAGAGAAAGGCTTGGTATTAAGGTGGCGCCATTTGCTTTTTAGAATCAAGTACAAAACAAAGTTAAGGACATAAAATTCGCGAAAACTTGAAAATTTATTGCAATTTTTTTAGTGTGTGGAAGCTTATTCCCTTATTGGAATAAGCTTATTGTGTGGAAGCTTATTCCCCTTTAAACAAAAAAAAATTTTGTCAATATGATTTCAACTTATCACCTTACATCTAATTGACAAAAGCTTTTTTTGGGCTATATATTAACACAAAATATATCAACTTAACCTTGGAATTAGTAAATATGAATAAATATTTCTATGAGTGCAAGCGCTTGTATGCCTCTGTTGAAGTGTTTCGATTAACAATTGGAAACTAATGAGCCAATTTTGATGATTTCAATGTTTTTAAAAAGATCTTGATATAAGTATAAGTATAATAATTCATATCTGATTGTTTTTCTCAGGATTGAAACTCTTTAACACTGTTTATATTAATAGTTTGATCATTGTAGGATCATTGGACTTACACCAAAATTTCCGCTACATGGGCAAAAACAGGCAGATGAAAACTATTAATTTTAAAAGAAGACTATCTCCTAAATACAAAAATATCATTAGTTTTCTATGAATGTTTGTAAAATTTTTTTAAAAACTTTGTATGAAAATATTTTTAAGGAAATCAAAATTTTTTGTTTTTTTTTTCTGACAGCCTTCAGAGTTCACCTTTAGTAATATATCGTAAAATTAACTTAAGAGCCATAACACAAAAGTATAAAAATTTTATTTCAACAATAAGTTAACCCTTTCAGTGGATTTGCCCATATATTGGACAATTCAGAAAGGATTTTTTATTTTTATTTTGCAACATTTTTTTTTTAAATTCCTTTTTACTATAAAATGAAGTTGTACCAACAGGATAATCATAGATTTAGAGAGATGTTTAACTTAGTTGTATTTTCGATTTCGTGGCGAATAGAAGCATAAAAATCTTTTCTTTTGGGTCTCAATAAGTTTTGCAAAAAAAAGTGTTAGTGGTTGTTGTGCATAGCATAATTATTTTTTTTTTGTCTAATAACATACTAAAAAACACATTTGGATCGGTTTTCAGTTGTTTTAGTTAAAGATAAGATTACAAGAACTGTTTATTTACATGCCAATATAATGGACAAAATCATTTAACGCTTGTTATTCAATAATTTTTTCTTAGTAATGTTTTTTTTCCTTCTTATTGTTTTTGTCATTTAGTTTTTGAAAAAAAAGTCACGTAATGTATGTTATGTAAGGTGTGCAGTTGCTGAAGTTTTTAAACATGGAAGATCGAACTGAAAGAAATAAGAGGAGAGCAAACAAAAGACCACTTACTGAAAAACAAAATTACTCGAAGCAATCGAAAATGGGTCTGACATTGATTTTAGTGATAATGAAGATGATATTACGATGATAAAGAAAAATTCAGAAAACTATCTGAATTGGAGTTTGAATCGGATGAAGAAAAATCGGGTGAATATGGAACAATTAAAACTGCTTGTCGTACAGAAAGTAATAAAAAAGCCTGGATAAAATGGCGTAGTGTAAGAAATATGACAACTACTGATAATGCACCTAAAATTAAAATACCTCGAAAAAAAAGCAGCACCAGTTAAAACATCTTTTAAGTATTTTAGCAGCTATCTAGACCATTTATTTTTTGAAAAAGCTTCTTTTTGTACAAATTTATATTCAGTTCGAAATGCAACTCAAAGATTTCAGCCATCCACTTCGAATGCAATTCGGCAGTTGTTTGCTTTACATGGATTGTTGAGCAATTACAAATATTCTAGGATCTCAGTGCACTGTGCACTTCATACTCGCACTGACCTTTTTGTTGATAATATGAGTGAAAAGAGATTCTTCAAACTAAGAACTCAACTTCTATTGTTGATCAATCTACATGAGCACAAAACGAGCCAGACAAGTTTTATAAAGTGAGACCTATGCTAGATGCAATTCGAGAACGTTTGCTAGAACATCCATTAGAGCCAGATCTTGGTATTGATGAACAAATGATTCCTTTCAAAGGTCAATTATCAAGTAAGCAATATGAAAAAGGAAAGTCTACTCCTTGGGGTTTGAAAAACTTAATTTTGTGTGGTAAAAGTGGCAGACCTTATGATTTCGTAATGTATCAAGGACCAACAATTGAATTAAACCAAGATTTGCTTGCAAAACATGGATTTAGTACAGCTATTATTATGAAATCAGCAGAATGAATTCCAATTGATTCTATTGGTCATCGTTTATATTTCGATAATTTTTTTTTTTAACTTACCAAGTATTTGTACAGTTACTTGAACGCATTATTTTCGCAGCAGGAACGATTCAAATTAATCGTTTCTCAAATCCTCCTCTGCCAGCAGATAATATAATGAAAAAAAGTGGAAGAGGAATATTTGCTGAAGTACCAATAGTGATCAAAATATATTTGTCACTAAATGTTTTGACAATAAACCTATTCATATGGCTTCTAACTTTGTTGGTGTTGGAAATACAGATACAGTAAAACGTTACGACAAATCAAAAAGAGAGTATATACATATTAATCAGCCAGAAGTTATACAATTATATAACGCAAATATGGGTGTAGATTTATTAGATCAGATGATTCAATACTACTGAATTTTTATAAAATATAAAAAGTGGACACTTCGTGTAATTTTTCACTTTTTTGATCTGGCTATTGTAAGTGCATGATTATCGTGAAGATTGTAGTGAAAATAAGGTTCCAATCAAACAACAAATGGATTTGCTAACATTTAAAATTGATTTATGCAAAACTCTTTTATATTTTAATAATACTTCGAAACGTGTTGGTCGCCCAACTACTATTGAGCAAAAATTTCATGCCTCTACTAACAGAAAAAAGACGTCGTTTAGGTCAATGTGTAGAAGTAAGATATGACCAGGTAGGTCATGTTCCAGAATTTCAAGACATAAAAAATGCACAACGTTGCGATTACAAAATATGTAATGTTAAAACTTTTATTCTATGCATAAAATGTGTAGTATTTCTATGTGTAAAACGAGATGCCAATTGTCCAAATATCATGCACAATGAATTAAAGAAAGTGTATTACCAATATTTTTTATTTATCATTCATATTATTTTTCTTTTACTATTTTTTTTCAAAAATTTTGTGAATTTTATAACTTTATTTTTATTTGTTTAAAAAAAAGAAATACAAAAAAATACTGAGCTAAAAATTAAAAAGGCTTTTCATTCATAAAACACTACCTTTTTATAGTAATTTTCAGATAAATCTAGTTTTTATATACATATTTTATAAACACACGCGTTCATTATAGTACAACCTTTGACTGGTTTTGTCCAATATATTGGATAACTTGACAAAAGGTAAGCAACGCAGGTAAAAATCAAAGGTATGTTTTTTCACTTTTTGTGGCCTAAATGATAGGATATTACCTCAAAAAAAATTATTCCAAGATTATTCTAGCTTAGCCATTGAAAGGGTTAATGGTTTTTTAGGTCAGAAATTAATTTTTTTACTCCCTGATATAAGAGAGTAATTTGTTTGAAAAATAATCTCGATTTCAAACATAGCAGCTGACAATTCCTTTAATAAAATTCAAAAATTAAATAGTTTGGACAATTACTAAAAGAATTAGTAATTTATAGTTTTACCGTTATTCCGCCTTTTTCTATGGCGTCGATCCTCTGTGCGCCGCCACTTTAAATAATTATCATATTGGTAATGCCAATATCAGCAAGAGAAATATTTGAAAGTACAGTACTTAAACTTGCCAATTATAAGCCTAAGTAGTGGAGTCCTTGTACTTGAAACTTATTTTTTAAGTATCTAGTTATTTGTACTTACATGGTACTGAGTAAAGTATTTCACTTAGTACTTCACAGGTATGATTCATAATACATATTTCTAATACATATCAAAAATCGATACATATCATATATCGATAAAAAAGCTGTCAGTTTTTGCGATTTTCATCAAAGAAATTCATCAGACGCTTGAAAAATTTAAGATAAAACAGTTTTCTAGAAATGCTTTTGTAAACGATTGCTGGAATTTTGTTGGCTGTACCTCTACTTTAATATCTAGTAAGAAATCAAAATGTGTTGGTGCTCTGGTAAAACACTCTTGTAAAACACACATAAAATTGAACTAATGTACGTTTTTACAATATATATGATATTTCGAAAACATTGCCAAATAAGAAGCTTCATGACTATACTCGGAAGCTATGTTACGTTATTAAGTATAATTAACCGCAGAGATGATACCCTTTCACTTTAATTGGTTTTGTTGAGCTGTGCAATAGATTGTTGTTACACAGAAGCGTGGGATGACTTATAAAATTAATTTAGCTTTGCAACTTTTTATACATCTCAAACATTTGGTGGAGATTTTTAACATTGTATAGGTTAAATTATTTTTAATTAATCAAACAGTATTTCTTTCTAAGTCAAAACGCCTTGCTAAACTTTCTATTTACAAGCAGATTACTCTTAAAATAACTACCGCTGTGTTTTCTACAAAAGTAATGCTCTGGATTTCAACTTTTTAATTAAAAAAAATCACAAGCTTAGCAAAAAAACAATAAATAACAGGTTATATGCATTTATGTGCGTGTGCACTCACAAATCTTCATATATAGCACATATGAGTGCGTTTGTGTGTGTGTATGTGCAACACCACATACTCTCACCCACAGCACATTTACACATTAACAAAGATTAAGACTCAATCCCCGCAATTCTCTCTCGCACTATACAACATAGCGAGATTTTGAGCACAGTAGAAATGCCGAGTTTAGCAGCAAGATTAACTTTACATTGCAAATAATGTCCATTGGATGGGTTGCAGCCCATCAACCACCCACATGTGGGTGGAGTTATAGAAAAACTTAAAAAAACGTTGACTTGAGCAACCAACAATTTATCACAGGAAAATGTTTTTTCATTTACAGAGATAAGTTTGGATATGCTAGAGACCGTGAATAAAGCGAGAGAGGATATAAAAAATTAAAAACATTTTTCTTGTTTTAGTGTTACTAAACTTAACAATTTTGCAATCTTGCTTAATATTATGTATTTATTTTAACGAATATTTTCTGAAGTGAGTTTTCTTTTATTTTAAATTTGAAAAAAATTGATATGAAATGTTTTTGCTATATTTTTTGAAATAACACTTAAGGCAGGCCAGGCCGGTACTCTAGCGCTGGAAAATTTAAGGTTTTTTATGAATTTTAAAGGTTAAAATAATGAACAACGATATTTAAACTTTTAAGGCATATTGTTAAACTCATTCATCATAACAATTTATTTTTATGATGAATTTTAAAAATTTTTGATCATGCTCCAAATGGCACTCAATGAAGCCCTCTCAAAGAAAAGAGGCCCAGGCCGGTGTTGTAGATTTTGACTCTTCTATTTATCTGCAAAATAAAAAATAAGAATATTATCAACCACTATGAGTGCAGCCATGACTGGAACTACAAAAAAAAAACATATAGAAAATTGACAGAATGACGCGCTTTTGTAATTTAAGGCTTTTTCCACACTTGGTCAACGCAACTCCAACTCATGTTGCTAGCCTGTGTCCTTAGGAACCTTCAGATTAAGCAATTTTCCGCAATTTTCATCGGCGGCGTGTTGCATCAGTTTGTTTGTTTTGTGAATTTAAGTATTTGTAGTGCAGTAGACTTTATATTAATCAAGGTGAATAAGCTAATTAATTATTCCCAAAAAGAGGATCTAAAAGAAGAAGAAATAGTTTGCAATATGAATGAGCAAGTGTTAAATATTAAATTAGTGCAAGAAGTCGAAAAACATGAGTTATTATATAATAACAATTATTATGTGTTGCATGACTTTTGAAGCAAGTCTGAAAGTATTCGGTTTAAAGTTGCATTGCTTTTCAACTTTTTCGCTGTTACGTTGAAGTTGTGTTGGAATTGCGTTGACCAAGTGTGGAAAAGGCCTAAGTCCTAAAAACAGATTTTTTTACCAGTTATCAACTGTAAAATATACGATGTTTTTTAAATAAATCTTTGATTCTAGTTCCAGCGATAGCAAATGGTTTTGTGAATATCATAATAAAATTTCAAATGAATCGCCTGAATAGTTTTTGTTTTTTCTACAAAACCATGCCGAAAAAAGTGGTTTTAAGATAAATGAGTGTAAATAGAGTGAGTGTGGACGAAACAATGTGGCTCGATACCTGCTAAAACGGCTGTAGAAGCGGAAATAACGCCAATATCAGTCAAAAATTAAACAGTTTATTCTCGGAAGACTATATATGAGGAGCTCAAAAGCAAAGTAGGCCAACTTACTTACTGAAGTAATTGAAAAAAAATTATTTGAAAATATTATTGAATCTTACATCGCTCGAAGTGAACACGTCTAGGCTGAAAATGGGCGAAGATGGTATATATCTATATGAGATATTTTTTTTTAATCGACATTTTTAAAGCATTTATTTGCTTTTTCTGATAAATTAACATATAATGTAATCATAAGACTTATTTATTGATAGCTAAGCTATTCAATTTAAAATTTTATATGAAATTATTATTATTATTATAATTATTATTATTCATAAATTAAGTACAATAAGACTTAGTCTTTTATCAATGAACATATTATAACAATATTAAAAAACTTAAATTAAAAATGAAATATGAAAAAATTACAATAAAAATTACATAACAATAATAAGATATTTAAATAAACATTATAGTTAATTTAAATCAAATCAAATTAAATGAAAGCTGAATTAAGTTATCAATTAAAAATTAAAAAACTAAAATGTAAGAATAGATAAGGTAAGGGAAACAAATAGTAGAACGGAACTTCAGAATAGAATATAAATTATAAATATGAAAGAAAAGAAGAAAAAAAGAGAGATGAAGAGATTTAATTCAACGAACGAAATATTTAAAAATTATTCGTTTGAAGTCGTGGCTTGAAGATATTTGCTTAATATTAATTGGCAAAGAGTTCCCAATTCTAATTATGCTAATAAAAAAGTACCTGCTTGTATTTAGATAAATATGCCTAGGGACAATAAAATTTATACATCTCACGGACTGAAAAAAATTAAGTTTATCATAAAGATATTCTGGACGTTTTATAAATATTAGTCGATGCAAGAAAATTAGGTTACGAAATTTAAGATAGTCTAATAAATCACATCCCAATATATTTTTACTTTTCGCAAAAATGTGATCATACCAATGTACACCATAGACATGTCTTGCTGCGCTGTTAAACGCTACCACAAGTTTGTTTATTTCACAGTCACTAGTCAAGTTGACAATAAACAGTTTCAGCAAAAGATATAAGTGGCATTATAAGTTGCACAACAAGTCTGCGGCGAGTTTCAATTGGGGTATAGGCAAAGGAGAGTCGTAAATTTCTAAGAGTTCCATATATTTTTCCAACAGTATTATTTATATGGTCAGTACAAGTTAGATAAGATTCAATTTTCATTTTAATGAAATTAAAAATTCCTCAATTGTAGTTGTTTTAAAATTATGTGGGTTGCACTACTTTGCTAAATGCAAGTTTTTTATATTAATGTAAAAATGTTGGTTGGACCAATTTATTATTTTCATATCTTTATTTCTTAGAAATTATAATAGAACAAACAAATCTCAAAATAATAATTTCTTTGATTTAAATATGTTTATTTAAAAAAAAGACACAGTTTCGATAGTATCGTAAGTATAGACGTAGAATTCCTTTTTATACAGCAATAGAGAAAAATTCTGGTTTTTTCATGTATATTCTTCAAAACATTTTTAAAGTATTTCATCTTCTAAATAAAAATTATTCAATAACAAATTTGTTGTTGATGTCCTTCTTTAAACTTACCTGATCTAAAAAGCTTACAATTAAATTCATGTAAAAATTTGTTTTGTTTTATAAAAAGTCTTCGTTTGATATTTATGGTGATGAATTTGTTGTCCTTTTCATATGTTTTGTTGGTTAAAACTAAATGTAACTCAAAGTTATGTTTAATTAATGGAAACAAATATGGGTAAATTTGAATTATTTATTTTTCCTGTAGTAAAGAGCATAAACATATATGTATATTTTAAAAGTAATTTAAAATAAAAATTTTAGTTAACAAAATAAATTTTTAATATGAAAAGAATATAATGCATAATAAAAATAGTTCGATTTTATTATGGTATTTAAAAAATTAATGTAGTTTTTAAAACACAACGCATGCTTAGTAACGCATACGCAAATTTGCGTAGTAGTATACATACATGCTAAAAATAAACATTCGTTTTATTCGTACTCCATCTCATGGCAGAATAACCAAGTAGGGCCGACTCGGGTAGGAATGCAGTAGAAGGCAGAGAAAAGCGAGCTAGTTGTCAAATACAGCTGTTCATGTCGAATAAAAATTAAGAAAATCTAAAAAAATTTCAGCTAACTGAACCAACAACAATTACCAAGAAAATCTAAAACAACGACGCACAGAAAAGAGCAAGATCACATCGGTTGAGCAGCGTTAGAGGGGATGAACCGAATCGTCCATAGAAAATAAACAAAACTTTGCTTACTTTGTCCCGCTTTTCACTCGTTACGCACGAAAATTCTCGAGCTTGCGGCGAAAGCAATTATTGCTCTCTTTAAGATCTCTTTGTCCCACTTTTCACTCGGCAATAATTGCCTTTGCCGCAAGCAGTTTGTGGATTATTCGCCCGCATGAGGGGGCTTACGAAAGTCCCCTTTAAGCCCGAGTATTCAAAAAACTACTTGTAGCGAAAGCAATTATTGCTCATAGAATTGCCGAGTGAAAAACGGCCCTTTGCAGCACATGCAGAACCAAAACAACAATATCAGCAGCTAGTAGCAAAATTGCCAGTTATGTTGGAAAAATCCCATTTGTGGTAATTTTTAATTGCCTTTAGGAATTTTTCTTTCTGGGAATTCCTATTAAATTTTTTAATTCAGTGTGGCATTTTTTAATTGGCGTGGGAATTCAGCAGAGTATTATTTAAATTTCCGTGGGAGTTTAGTAATATTCTTCTTACATTTTTTTTTTTAGCAAGCAAAGTTTCTTTGTGATATTTCTAAATGTTTTTTAAAATGTTTGTGGATATGAGACTTATTGTGGTATTTTTTAATAAGAATGAAATTTTGTGGCAATTTTAAATGCATATGGAATTTGTGGTGGTATTTTTAAAACGCGTGGTATTTTTGTGGTAATTTTGAATGATCGTGAGATTTTTTTTTGATACATTTTTATTGCGTTAGAAACTTTTTTGTTTATCTTTACAATGGTAATTTTTGTTGTATTTAATTTATGTTATTGTAAAAAAAGTAACTTTTTGTCGGAATTGTTTTAAATTTTAACCGGCAACCTTGGCTAGTAGTGGTACATTTTTTTGTAGTCACATACTGGCTCTCTAGCTACATGCATCTGTATTCTCTAGTGCATTACAACCCAACAAGCCATGAATGTTTAGCTGTGCCAGCTAAACGGTACTTAAAACGGCAGCGTCTGATTTGCTGATATGAAAACGACATGTTTTTGTACCTTTAAACCGTTCTCTATATAATTGTAAAGTCCTTTTTTATATTTATCAAGAATCGAATTGAAATTTGTGTCATATTCGCATGATGTATCGTTTGTTCTTGTGTTTTTTCCTCTCTTTTTCACCCGTTCGCCAAAAAACGCTGAAATATGCATTGAATCTTGTATTGAAATCAAAGTAGTGCAGTTGAGTTGCCGTTTATTGTGTAGTTTATTGTTGCAACTTAAAAAAAACCATTTCAAGAAAAGGTTACAATTGCTTATCAACAAATAAAATTAATATACAACTTAAATTTTTTATATGGCCTTGTTATTTATTGTGTTGATTTTCTATGATTTTAATACAATTACTAATTGTTTGATAGTTTAAATCATTCTTGATTTTAAATACAAATTCTAGTTGTTTGATAGTTTAAAATCATTTATTGAGCTTTAGGTCAGGTTAGAACAATTAATTGCTCTAACTAGTTAATCAATCAGCAAACTAATTAATCAGCTAGTCATGTTTTCCTTTTCATATTGAAAATTTTGTTGCTGTTGTTTTTTTGAAAAAATTTGTTAGAGCAATTAATTGTTATAACCTGACCTAAAGCTCAATAAACGATTGTAAAATATCAAACAACTAGAATTTGTATTTAAAATCAAGAATGATTCAAACTATCATTTGAATTGATATTTGACATTTAGAATTTGTATATAAATCATAGAAAATCAACATTAATATACAACTTAATAAATGGTACGCTTATACAAAACACACAATGCATAGCTTGTTGACAACGAAACGGTCCGCTTCAGTGCTTTTAAAAGTGCACACCGTTTTCAACCGAGCCGATTGGCTATCTGGGAAACGAAAAAAATGAACAACTGATGTATATTTATATATGTATGTTTTACATACATATTAATAAAAAACAACTACAACAATAACAAAAAACTGCACAACAACGAACGACATGATTACGAACCAAACAAGCAAACACAACAACAACCTTTTGTGCATTTCTCATACGAATATATGAATTTTTCATCTTAGATTTTGCTATTTTATTAGATATTCGTTTTATTCCCACTACAACTAATATTTTGGCATTTTTTTCTTTGTACGATGAATATTAAAGGCTGTAGGTATACCCCAAAGTGTCACATATCACTTTGAAAAAATTTGTGAAAATGACCCCCATACAAACCGCTCTGTAAGACGTAATTCTACGTCAAAACCATAAAGATATCCATTAAAATAGGTAAAATAATAAGTTTATTGTGTTATAAATTCTGGAGGGTAAAATTATCAATATAGAATCAGAATATTGAATATATGTAAGATTCCGCTATAAGAAGAAAAATTTGTGCTACGTGTTTTTTCAGTCAGCTTGGAACTATTTTCTTTCTCACTACTGACGTCACATTCACGTGTTCACAGAGATGGCGGACATGTGCACTGCGAAATCTATTGTATATCATTCTTGGAATTAGACTACAAAAGAAGATATTTACAATGTACCTTACAATATGTCATCGCCAAATATGCCAAAGTCCTCAGATTCTCCAAATGCTTTCAATGCCTCATAGCAGTTATTAAATACAAGCGGTAAAATGGCAGCAAATCTTTAAGCAACAGTTCCTTTTGGCATGTTAAATTTATTTTTGCTTCTTTGAAAAATCTGTAACTCAATACAAATGGTTTGTCATTAAACTGTTTTTCAAACCATTCATCTTTTTCTATATCAGCGTAATTTTTCGGTTTCTTGTTTGGCGTTGTAATTGTATCGTAGAAATTTTAAGCTTTAAGTTTTATAATTGCAAATGGTGTAGTCTCTCTTGCTTACCTTATCACCTGCATCCAATCATCAGGAACGAAAATGTTTGGATGAAATTTTTGTAGCTTTTCGTTTAAGCCGAAGTTTAACTTCAAATAGCAATTTCAATATGAAAATAGTAAAGTGGTCTAACCAATATACAATTTTCAGTATTTCGGTTGGACTACTTTCAATTTCCATAATGTATGTTTTTACAAAAGGTAAAGCGAAACTCTTTGTTATAACAGTTTCAATAAGGCCAATATTTTAAGGATCACATTTTTATCCAAAAATACAACGACAGTAAACGTGTCTCGTAGCATAAGTGGGTTAGACCACTTTGCTTCTGAGCGCCTCATATTTGATATATAAAAAAAAGACTTACTGAGGGACTTACTGAGGATTGTAATCCCTAAGCAGCGGACGAAGGCCTCCTATTAAGAAATTAATTATATCCAGAAGTACTGAAGCGAAGCCGGTGTTGGACTTACTGAGGGTTGTAATCTTTAAGCAGCGGCCGAAGGTCCCCTATTAAAAGAGAATTATCGCTATCTACAGTACTTCTGTATATAATTCCTTTCTTAATAGACAAAAACCCTTATTAAGTCCAACACCGCCTTTGCTGACAAAAGTACTTCTGGACATAATTTCCTTTATGTGACATTTAATTTTTTTTTGGACGATTTTTCATAGCGTCGGCGCTTTCTTCTCCGATCATTTAGGTAAATTAGTAAACAGTAAACAAGGGCAAATAAATTTGTTTATGACGAAATAATTTACCTTTGTACGAAAAGTTGTTAATTCAGGCATATTTACCTTACTTAAATACTTAAGTAAGTGTGCAAATTAAACATACAAAATTAAACATTAAATAATCCAAATTGAGGATTATGTCCTTTTTTGAAGCGGTCATAATACCAAATTCATTTTGGGAAGATGTCCTCTTTTTTTTTGGATTATGACCGCTTATTAAACAGTCATAATCACAAATCCAATTTTTGGGATTATGTCCCTTTTTTTTTTGAGGACATAATCCCAAATTTGAAATTTCAAATTTGGGATTATGCCCCTGGAGGCTATGTCCCGGCACCTCACGGGTGGCTATGGTGTTAAGCTATTTTGTGTAAAAAATACAAAAAATAAAAATTCGGATAAAAAGTTATAATCTCCTCAATGTGCCTGTTTCTAGCATTTCGAACAGAAAAAATATCATAAAAAATCAAAAAACTACATATATTTGTCTAGCATTGTTTCTAGCAGTAAAACTAAATCGCGGAAAACTAATTTTAAGAGTTAATTTCAATGAAAGAGATTGAAATTATAGATTGTATTCATATTTTCCATGTGTTTCAAAATTTTTGTAGTTAAAAAATAATCACTTTTTAAATATTAAGTTATGTATTAAAAAAAATCAACTGTCTTATAAGATTTTTCAAAATTTTGTTTAAATGTCATTTTTGAGTTTTATTCTATTTCATGTATAATTTCAACGGTAAACCGGCTTTTTTATTTTAATTTCATGAAAAATTTTTATTAAAAAATCGGTTTTTTTGGGTTATTCAAGAAACAGGTTTTTAATTATATCCGATTATAAAAAAACCTCTATTTGCACTACATTAATTAAATTTTAGTTTAAAAAATTTGAAATGTTTCTTCTTTGAGAAAATTTCGTATTCATCAGAAATTCACTGAATTGACAGTTCTTTAACAGAAAAATGACTTGGATAACCAAGAGATAAGAAATGATTAAAAATGAGGCAAAATGTTACAAATTCACGATTTTTCTGTCGCAGGAACTAGACACAGCTCTATCTTATAAAAAAGACAGAGCGTAAACTATGAAAGTTTGTTTTAAATTCTGAACCTTAATAAAAACTTATTTTTAATTGTTTGATAAGTTCATACACTGAAAGTAATCCTCATATTAGACAATTTAACACATAACACTGCATCGCTTCAGCACAGTTCTCAAGAATTGAAAAATTAATGCGAAGCCAAAATATTGTAACTTCTAAACGTAATATAGATAGATTACGATTTTTTTGAACATTTAACACAAATTAAGATGATTAAGTTCATGAAGACTAAACGAAATTGGTATTCATAAAAAGGCGATAAAATTAACGTTATTTAAACAAGCTTTCGTTTTCTTTATCTTCTGCTTAAAGGGTTTTACTCACACTCGTTACTAAGTTGACATCAGGGGTGGTCTTCTCTAAGGATATGCAAATTTTTTTTTAGTAACAAAATATACAAAAAGATTGTTACAACGATAAAAATAACGTCATTATTAAATTAAAGTTGTGGCAAATTTTTACAATCTTATTAATATACAAACTACGTATTTTTCAAAATGAGCCTTTTTAAGCAATCTTATCAATCATTTCTGAAAATTCGCATTCTGTGATAAATTCTTTTTCAATACTTAACAACGCAATGGAATTAAAACGTTGTGCAAACATTTTTGAATGAAGGTAATTTTATATTACTTTGAACTTACTAAAAGATTGTTCTGCATTTGCAATCTTTGCAGGAAGTGTAAAAATATTCTTAAAACTGATAAAATATTAGGTGAAAGTTCGTCGTGTTAATTTTTCTATATATAGGTCAGAAAATTTTCTAAATTTTCCAATTAGACTAGAAAACATTTCTTTCAGTTATAAAATATCTTCAAGAAAATCTTCAGTTACGTCTTTATAACGTACTAGTATTCTCGGGCAAACGTTGTCCTGCCACAGACCGCCTTACTGCTTGCTATATACGAATTTTCATGGTAATTAACAACCTTTTTTTGTATTATAATCCCCCCACACTTTGACATACAGTGTGAATATAAGGTGGATAGCTTAAGAGGTTCCGCCGTGAGGACCAGACGTACACACGCACAAAACAGATATATAGATAGTCAATTGTATGAAAAAAATAGATTTTTAGACATAACTTTTGATTGGAAAGAGATGGTAATTTTTTTACAAAAAATATTTCTGAGACTTTATAAATAAAAACTATATTTTGGAAAAAAAAACAAATTTGTGCAAAAAAATCATAAGGGACCCTTGCTGTTTTGATGACAAAAATAGTACGATAATTTTTGCGCAAAACTGGAAGAATTTTCGAAAGTGAATGCTATGTCATATGAAAGGTAGTCTAAAACGCGAATTTTACTTTTTTATTTTTACAACAAAAACTACTTTTGAGTCATTTTTTGAGTAAAATGTCAATCCCGGGATCCCGGACGATTCAGGATCCCGGGATCCCGGGCGATTAAGACCCTTTCAACCAGGGATTGTCTTTTGGGATCCAGGGATTGACTTCCTTAATCGTTACCTAAGAATGAGAACAAAAAACGACATGAAAAAAAAATTAAAGATCTCTTTTGTTTTTATTTATTTTACTATCCTTTCCAGGGATTGTCTTTCCTGGACTCCGGGATTTTTAAATAAAAAATTTCTATTACAAATATTCATGCAAATGCAAACATTTCATTTTAAGTTGATATGAATACAGAATTAGAAAAAACTTTTATTGAGGCTGAAAAAGATTTTTAGGACGATGAGTGTGAGTCACTAGAGCAAAGTTTTAGAAGAATTTACAACATCGGGAAGTCAGCTATGCATTTAAAAATTGTCAAATATTCTGACTTAGGAAATAATTTTGTTTTATGGTGAAGGCAATCGTGATCGAAACTGCTTAGGACTATTGTACAACTATATTTGTAATAATATTCGAACAATACTCTCCAATAAAAAATAAAACGAGTTGATCTGCTTAATGCATTACTTTAAAAATAATATTAAAAACATAATAAAGGTTTCTCAACCTTCAAAGATCTTTATTTTTTAAACTCTCTTAATATTCTCATCATTAAAGCCATAAAAAGATTAAAAACATTAATTTGATCTTTCATAGAACCAAACGATTTGATTTAAAAAAAGCTTTGCAAAATAAATAAATATAAAAATTATTTTCTGATGTGTCCAATATATTTGGCAAATCCACTGAAAGCGTTAAATTAATACAATGTGCTGGTCATTAAAACTATTTATGTTTTTTGTCTTTATTAACAATAAGGGTATTCACAATTTTGTGGTATAGTAGTGTGGTTTTTTTTGCCGTAGTTGAAAATAACAATATGAGCACCCTTTAAAATAGAATTTGTGGTTGGGAACCTCCCACTATAGCTTTTTGTTACTATACCAATAAATTGACTATCCAATTTGATATATATGTATTATTAATATATGGCAAAAAAGTGTTTAACTTGCATTTTGAGCTTCTTTAATTTTTTTAATTAGAAAATTACTGGCAACCGATCAGTTGTTTATGGAACTTTAAAAACCACGCTCGTTAAACATATCAATAGGCTACTTAAAATTACCAAACTTCTGGTTTTTAGAGATTTCATGTAAAACCAGAAAAAATATAAAAACCGCTCGGTAAAGTGTGGTACAACACCACGGGGTTTTTAACTACACTGAAAACCATACAATTGTGAATATACTTAATGTATTTTGTTTTGTTTTTGTTACTTTATTAATAAATAAATTTTTTTTTTTCAAGTAATAAATAACAAAAAATTGTATTAAAAACGTTTTGAATTATTTACTTCTTAAAATTTTCGATCCCGCACTAATCCCAGGATCCCGGGATTGAGATTTTCAATCCCGATAATTCTGGGATAAAGAAAAGCTTCTGGGATTAATTCCTTAGTAACGATGTTTCCCCAGACAAAATTTTTGTGCTAGAAAAATAACTTAAAACGGCAGACAGCTAGTCTGCTTATTGGAATAATTAAATTATTTAGGCCCAATTTTGGCAGGGCGGGAATTGTACTAAAACCAGCCAGTTGACTGCCATTGTACAGAACAGCAGACAGGCTAACAGAGGCTCAAAAATACATAAGAGAGCATGCAAGTGGCGTTCAGTGGAAGTCAGTTGGCAGGGAATATACAGAGCAGAAGACATGCAGGTAGAGGCAGGCAATTGGATGGGGCATTAATAGCAAAATATTGGTTTCTTTCTTTCGTACATATATAATTCTAAATAAAAATTTTATATATAGTTGAGTTTATTTTATTAAACTTATAGTTTTTGGTCTTTGCCTTCATCGATTTTTTCCTTTCACCTTAATTTTGAACGGCCTTGATGTTGTGACATACAATTTTGAACGATATTTTTCTTTTTAAAAAAAATTATCTTTAGTATATCAGGTGTAAGCAAACCCAAACAAAGAAGGAAATCCACTCCTGTGGGTATAATAGCATTGCCACTAATAATACCAGAGACTACGTGTGGAAATAGTTTTATTGAAACGAGTGGTGAGTTTTAAAATTATTGTTCCACAAAAACGTAGTCCAACATGCAAAAAATTAGCAGATTTCCTAAACGAAATTTGTTAGAAAAATGTTTGTTTTTTTTTTAGACTGAACCAACGCTCAGGGGATGCCCCCTATAAATGCGTAAGCATTGTGTTGATTCGGAAGATGGGGATAGTTAGTTGGAGGGTGGATAGATGGAGTAGTGTCGGTGAAGATTTGTTTTGAATTTGCACAGCTTAAAACTGCCGGGAAACACGCTCGCAGGGAGACTATTCCACAACTTAACCGCGCGACTAAAGAACGAATATTCGCGGTAATGCGAGGTTCTATTAGGCATCGATGCAATGGTAAAGGGGTGGGTTTGGACAGCTGCCCGAGTGGACCTGGGAAACACACGAGCTGGTGGCGTCAGGCCATGTATCTCCCTTGAACACTTCCCATGGTAATACCTATACAGAAGGCTTAGACAACCTACATTACGTCGATGCCCAAGAGAGTTGAGAGAGGATGAAATACTTTCATCCCCTATCAAATATATCGCACGACGTTGAATTCGGTCCAGAAGCTCCAAATAAGATTTTGAAGCCCCTGCCCAAATGTGCGAATTCTACTCCATTTTCGGCCTAATATATGAGGTGTAGATCATGCGAAGATCAGCTGAAGTGAAATATTTTTTGCACCGTTTTAGAAAACCTAGGCACTTGCCCGCTTCTTTCGACACATCGAAAATATGATCATTCCAACGAAGATCAGATTGGATCGATATGCCCAGAACGTCAAGAGCGGCTGATTCCACAAGATCCACACCATTCTTACTGAGAGGAGCTAAAGGGCAATTCACTCGCTTGTGGGTTAACAGACAACACTGGGTCTTGCTTGCATTGAACTCTACTCTATTAGCAATACCCCACTCGGAGATTTTTTGTAGATCATTAAGGAGTGTGTCATTCATAGTTTGCCTTTTTCTCTCAATCTCCATAGAGCTTGGGCGTTTTTTGAATGAATATGAATGACAAATGCTGCTGTCGTCCGTATAATCAGTTACCGTATAATCAGTTATGGTTTTTATTTAAGATGATGAATTCGCTGGTCACTCATCCTTCCCAGAACCAAAAAATTGTATATCAGATGAGAATAGCGAAGAACCGATTGCTGGAAAAGATCGATGAGTTCACCTCAATTCTAGCATACGCTTTACGACACAAACTAAGCGGTTCTGCATTAAGCAGTTTGTTGGAATTGATTTATTCCATCCATATGCCTTAAAACGCCCACCTCCACTTATTTCTTTAAAAAACAGTTCATAAAAATTCCGTTATTGAGTGTGCGGCGCACTGCAACAACTGTTACAGACCAGTAAAAGGAAGTGCGAGGAATATAATAGCACAGACGGATTCGGATATCTGCTCACTTTTTCAATAGGGGCAGCTGTGCAAGCAATTATTTTAGCTCACCATTTTAGCAGAAAAAATAAAATGTTGAATAGATTCATGAATGACCTCAGGAATTTATCATTCATTTGGTATTTTGACGGAGCAGCACTCTATACTTATACTATTTATTTATACTATTGACTAGATTTGTATGTAGTGATTACCAAATGCACTAAAAATTATTTAAAACCGACGATCGCATCAAATATTGAAGTCACTCTTGTACACCACTATATTAGATCTTCTGAAATGCAGTAAATTTCGCCACAATGTATAAAAAAATGAATTTTGCATTACATGTAAATGATATTTCTTAGGTTTTGTGTTCCACCAAATATGATTCTTAGTGTCCCACTAAATATGATTTAAAACAAGCACCTTTACCTTAATAAATTTTATAAATTTTTAAATAAAGTTTATTTATGCAAACTTTCGTTAAAAAAAATTGATTGTAACTGCCAAGTTCACATGTTAAATGTGAAAAGGTTTTAAAAAATTTTAAGTTAAAGCCAGTAAAAAGTTAGAGCTCAGAAGAGTAAGACAGAATAAAAGCGTCTTGCAGTACAAGGCGAGATAGTTCTGTTGTCTATAAAGCATTATTTTCAAGCTGCTTGACCATTTTAACTGGATGCCAATACAATGCTTTGGCGAAAGCAATTTTTTCTGTAGAAAACAAAACTTTGAAGCCTGCCCAAATATTTCAGCTCAATGTCAAAATAATGGTTTCATTGAACAGAGTTCATGTGCCTGCCATTATAGTGCGTAGGAATGCTGCCGCTAAAAAAACTAAAATTTTTAAGCTGCTTGAACATATCAGTTGCCGGCCAATACAATGCTTAATTTCGATACACTGCCTTCTACTGACTTTTCCATGCCTTCGTGCTGCTACTTGCTGGCAGCCTTTTTTGATAAAAAGTAATCTGGCCGCCACCACATTTCAGCATACTGCCAGATCTCTGCTCGTTTGCCACAATTCTGCTGGTATAATGCCATTTCCCTGTCGAAAACTTTTAAGATATATGACTGTTTTTTTTTTTCAAAATAAAAGAAAATTGTTCAAATTAAATTAGTGAAAAATTGATCTCAAATCCCTTGAAAGGATCTTGTTCATCTTCTGCTAATGAACTCTTCCTTATTTTTAAATTTTTTTCTGGGAAACTTTGAGATGTATTCATATTCTTCGCAACTTGTTTGCTTTATCTATAAATTTTGTAAATCAGTTTTAGTTTTAGTTTAAGGTATGACCTGCGGTTCACGCCAACAAAAATAAGATTTTTAAAAAATTTCTGTATTCAGTCGTTTTTATATTTATCAACTTTGGGTTTTTTTACGTGAAAAAAGACGTAATTTTCTAACTTTTTCCGTACTTTTTTATGTTTTGATGTTTTTTTATTCCCTCTTCCAGAGCGATGAAAATGGGTACGTAAAAATGAGAAGGTGTCGTTTTTCTTTATAACTAGATGTCGTATCGAAATTCTGCGGGCGGCATTTTGTTGGTAATCACGTCAGGCAGGTCCTGCACTTGGATATTTCTAAAATATAAAAATTTGGCAAAATGGCGCGATTTTTTTAAAAAAGTTAAAAAATAATCTATTTTTGGGGAGTTTTTATAATTTTTGAAGGATTTTTGAAGATATTTATGAAAAACAAAATCTAAAAATTTTTTAACCGCAGGTCATACCTTAAATCAAGTCCAGTGCTGAATAAAGTATAATTGATGTATTTTGCTATAATTTGTTGATATTATTTTTGTTATAAAAAATTGTACCCCATATTACGTAACAAAACTGACATAGTTTGTACAGTTTTTAATAAGCTTTCGGTTAAAGTTGTCACAGTGTCGGTAAAATGTTTTTTCGTTCTTTTAAATAACATTACTGAATAATATTACCCGTATTTTAAATTCATAGAGTTTAACTTTTCCGGACGAGGATTTGACCACTTTTATTATGTATCGACTCGTATGACTTTGTTGCATACTTGTCAAAATGTTTTTAGGTAGCACGATTTACGAGACCCTTCAATTAATAATTTTGTTCAATACCTATATAAAATTTTTGAAGCTGCCACGATTTCGGGGAACCATTATGTCCGGGGAACCCCCCAGATGGCCCCTCCTGATAGGTATCATAGTTTTGATTTAGTTTAAGTGTTCTTTTATTGCTTAGAAATGAATACTTTATCCCACCTCACTTAAGAAAAAAATTTTATGAAACTTGACGAAAAAACTCAATTAAATATTTTAAATTTTTCCAAAGCAGTTTGGTCGACAACGATTGCATAAAAAGTTATCGCATGCGAAAGGAACCTATATTTTCATAAGAGAACTCGAAAAAGTCGTTAACTTAATCTTAAAAAGCGTTTTATAGAAATCATGTTTTTCAAACTGGTCTCCACGATATCTCAAAAACTAAGATATTATAACTATAATATTACATCAAAAACTTACGATTTCTTGGCACCGTCCTGGTGTCAGAGAGCAAATTAATTCGTCGCGACAAGCTTAAATCTTCTAATCCCAGTATGTCCAAAGTAGCATTCACACACGAAACATGCATGCTGCATGCAAGCAGAAGTATAAAAAAGATATGCGTTTTCATAAAAATATAAACAAAAATCATCCAAAATTGCTGTATTGCTTATTTCGCTGCTATTTTATGCTAACAGTATGCATGTTGCTTATAGCGCGAATACTAAATTATGCACGCTATATTGGCACTAAGCATGCTGTATTTTTTACTTTACGGAAAAAACTTTGATTTTAATTTCTATAAATTTTGTAGTTTGTGCAGAGTATCATGGATACGAAAATATGCATGCTGTATCTGTGCTAAAGCATGAACCTTACATGCATATTCTCGCTTAAAACAAATGAACCTTCATTGTGCGTTAAAACTTTAAGGAGTGCTGTTGTTATTTATTTATTACACATTTATTAACAAAATATAAATTTAGCCGTTAAATATTAATATAGTAGCAAAATACTATTTTAAAAACAGCAATAAATAAGATAATAAAGAAACTGCTGGGGTGAGCATTAATTAATGACAACAGTAATTTTTTTATTACAGTATTAAAGTATTAATGACAATGTATGCATACATTATTAAAAACAATGTATGAATACATTATTAAGCACAATGTATGCATGCAATATTAATGTATGCATACATTACAAATGACAATGCATGCATACAGTATTAATGACAATGCATGCATTCAGTATTAATTACAATGTATGCATAGAGCACTACTAATTACCCATGCATACAGCATTAGTAATTGTGAGGGTTCACAGTACACATGCTCTTGTATGACATCGACGTGGAAAATGGAAAAGAGCTTGCATTTATGCTGGCATGCATACAAAACATCAAACGTATACATACATCATCAATGCTATATGGGTCATTCTTTTACAAACCGTACAGATTTGAACAAAAAATGACCGACCCATTTTTGATTTGCATGAAATTTTTTTTTACGAATTCTATAGAAAAAAAAAGAGACAAGTGTTCAAGGAATTTTTTTTTTAATAGAGGGCGTTAAAAGTTTGAGATTTTCGTGATTTTTGCCTTGGAGACTTATTTTCAAAAATACATAACTTCGGTTCTGTTTAAGCTAGAGAACACATTTTTATTTTATTTTGAAGACAATGAAGTAAATTTTAAGAAAAAAATAGTTTCAAAAAAATTTATGAAAAATTTCATATTCTGATACGCAATTTCAATTTTTAAATAAATTTTAATCAATCTTACCCACCACTTAGCGTGTTTTAAACATAACCATCGTTTTTTATCGATGGAGAAATAATTATTACTGTTGCAAAAAAATAAAATAAACTCTTAAAGAAAATTGGGTCAACCTTTAATAAGCAATAACATTATTTCAGCAAATAAATTGATATATTACGATTTCAATTCATTAGTATTCAACACGTACATTTTTTTGTCTCAATGGTCTTTACTTACTAATTTTTATTTTTTTTTTTTGCAAACAAAGAGAATTGATTTGCTTCCAACTCTTGAAGTGAGATTGGAATCATTCAAGGATATTTTTACCCTCATCGGTCCTTCGAGAAATACATCTAATCGGTCCCATCGTATGCGCGCGCATACACATATATTTTTAATTGTAAAAAAGCTAAAAAAATTAACAACCATTTATGTTTTGTGATTTTTTATGTTTGTTACATTGTTTACTATCATATTAATACATTTGAACTTCATAAAGGTAGATTTAGAATGAAATTAATTAGAATATTACATATATTAGAAAAAAAAAAAATTGAAATTTTAACTTTTGTCAATTATTTGTACATTTTTCGCATAAATTTAAATTATTTTCAGCACAAATGAAATTTCTACACTTTTCACAGCGTGTAGCAAAAAGATTTTTGTTATTTTTATATGTGCAGATGTAGGATCGGCCTCGTTTTGATGTACTTGGTAAATGGCGAATCTCCCGAATTCTTTGAATAACACTGGAAGCATCATTACTTTGAGGTTGTTTTTTACGTTTAGTGATCTGTTTTTTAACGAGATTCCATACAAGCTCCTCGATAAAAAGGCAACGACGAATAGTATGGTTCGCTTTAGAATTTTTCCAATTCGGGAACAATGCAATGAACGTCACGAATGCATTCAACGCACTAACATCAAGCATGTTACAAAATACTGCCATTGGCCACCGATTGACTTTTCGTTTGCATGTGTATGTAGCCACCATTTGATCCATAGTATCAACTCAACTCTTGGTTTTGTTGTAGTCTTCAATGATGTTAGGTTTCTTCTTTTCACTATTCTCATTTATGCTGACAACATTGTGGTATGTACTGAGCAATGTCACAAATCGGTACCGGCGAGGAACATATGACAACATAGCTGCTTGCAATTTATGTTCATATACAACTTCTGTATGATAAATTGGCTTTTGACGTATGCCGAGTAGAACTGAAGGAATTTCAGTCCTATTTTTCCTTATTGTTCCCAAAGTAGTCATGCGATTCTTATGTAAATCTTCTGCCAATTCATACGAAGTGAAAAAGTTGTCACACGTTACATTTCTGTCAGGAAGTCCTTCCACCAAATCCAAAACAACACGCCGTCCGAGATTACGTTCAGGAGTGGCATTCCGATTCCGACCAACATAAATTTGTGTGTTGTATGCATACCAGCTTTTTGAGTAGCATAGCACCCAAATTTTGATGCCATATTTCGCCGGCTTGGATGGAATATACTGACGAAACGGACATCGCCCACGATACGGAACTAACTGTTCCAACTTTGAAACAACTTTCAAATTATGATTCCATTTATCGTATACATTTCAAATCGGTGCCAATTTGTCACGAACAGAAGTACTTGTAGATGCAGTGTTGGCCATACGTTGTTCGCGGTCATCAAATCGAATGCAACCATGGATACGTTTGAACATTTTCAGAGACATTGTTGCTCTAAATATTGGCCGACTAGTTTCGTTATTCCACAGTTTAGTGACACATTCACCGTATGACCGATACACACCAGAAAGCGGCAACAATCCAAAGTGTGCGTGTCCAAATCAATGTTTTCATCATCGTCTTTGTACTTTCGCACACCATATAAATTCGTCATGTTCAAAATAATATTCAAACAGGTTCAAGGAACATGTGAAATGCAGACGAAAGATCAACTATAGTTAGTGGCAGCTGCTAATGCTTTTGAACCTGAATTATAACAAAAATGAAACATATAATGAACATGAACCCATAACAAAGAGGGTAGGTTTTTACCTAAAGTAAAATTTTCAGCACGTCGAAATGAATTTCTTCGATTTATTTCAAATGGTTACGATGAATATTCAATTTTCTTATTTTTTGAAAAATATTTATTTTCAGGATTTTCTGCATTTTCTTCAGCTAAATTTTGCTCAAGTGGCTCAATGTCGTCTTCATCCGAATCCACGCTAACTTCACTTTCATCATTCTCCTCGTCTGATAATGCAAAATCATCGTCACTATTGCTCGGAGATTCGCCCGCTTCGCTTTCCAAATCAAAATCCATTTCTAGTTCATCTTTTTATCAAATCTTTTTTATCAAATATTTCGAAACACAACAAAAATTCAAATAAATGCACAAACAAACTTTACTTATGTGTGTTCCAGAACAAACTGAATTTCATAATACGAAAAAATAAGAGCGTGCTATAAATCCACACACAAAAATAAGCGGCAATTCCAGGTACCTGCTTATGTGTATGCGCGCACATACACAGGGACCGATTCGTAACTATAACTGCACAGGCAAATACAGTAAGGGTACAAATTCAAAAGTTTTTTTGGTTGTTCAGCCAAAATAATTCTACTTTGCAAAATGCAAGGACATTCCGCTGAACCGTTTTTATTTTATTCAATGCTAAAGATCAAAGTTGTATGCGTGCGCATACAGGGGACCGATGAGGGTTAAAGTATCTTTAATCATTATAGCTTTTTATCGGCAGGAATCACAGGTTTTTTTTTCCATAACTCATTACTACCGGTATTTTCATTGCATGTAATTGACTTGCATTAACTTTTCGCAATTTTTGTGTTTTTTTTTTAATGTTTTGCTAAATTGAACGGATTGGAACAAGCATAATTACGAATACTTTTGCCTTGTGATCTTTTAGACTAATTTGCAGGCATGATTTTATGTTTTTTGTAGGCGTCTTACTGATGGTGAGATTGGTGGCATGGATTGGTGAGAGACAGGGCACAGCTGCTGCAACAGCTGAAGTAAAGAAAAGATTTATTTATTAATAAACAATTTTATCTAATTAAATAATAATTAAATTATACCTTCATTATACATAATTTTTACACACTAATAAGGTTTCCGGGATCTCGGACTTTTTCCAGTCCCGACATTCCCGGGATTGTAAGGCCTAAAATTCTGGAATTTTCGAGATCCCGGGATTGCCTTCAAATTGGAAAAATGCAACACTTTAATTTGACATTTGAGTAAAAACTTTTAAAAAAATTTAAATTTACCTCAAATGTTCGAAAATGAAATAAAAATATATTTAAACGGTGGCACTCGCAGTAATCTGCTTCAAAAAGCATTTGATATGAGTAATAAAAATCCCACAAACTAGTGTTGAGTTTGTGATTGAGTTGAGTGAAATTATACCTTCATTATACATAATTTTTACACACTAATAAGGTTTCCGGGATCTCGGACTTTTTCCAGTCCCGACATTCCCGGGATTGTAAGGCCTAAAATTCTGGAATTTTCGAGATCCCGGGATTGCTTTCAAATTGGAAAAATGCAACACTTTAATTTGACATTTGAGTAAAAACTTTTAAAAAAATTTAAATTTACCTCAAATGTTCGAAAATGAAATAAAAATATATTTAAATGGTGGCACTCGCAGTAATCTGCTTCAAAAAGCATTTGATATGAGTAATAAAAATCCCACAAACTAGTGTTGAGTTCGAGAGATGTTTTTCTTCGGGTGGAAATTTCGCTACCAAAGAATTCACCTTTCAAAGACTTCAGTGATCTCAAAAAATTTACCCTTTTTATGTTAGTATTATTATGCCAGAAAATATGAATTTTATGAGTTATACAATAGATAGAAAGAAATAAAATAAATTAATTGTTTATAAAAAATTTAAGTAAACTGTTTTTTTAATTCCTTTGTACAATTTTTTATTAAAAAAATATCCTAACTTTCATACCTTGCACACGATTTCTTTTTTTGTTAAATAAATTACTAAATTAATAAATTAATAAATTTCATAGATCATAAAACTAATTAAACTACTTTTTATCTGTTTTTCAAATTCCGGTACTAATTCCGGGATCCCCGAATTCTTAATTAGTAATTCCGAAATTGCTTCCAATTCCGAGTCCCGAAAGTGGAAGCCCTAGATACTACATAATTTATTTTATATTATAATACAGAGAACAACGATATGAGGCGAGAATATGAGCTTTACTTTGCAACTGGCGCGCCGATGTCAGGTACCTCGCGAGTTTATTTAATTTTTTTAAAATAGTAATTATCATTTCTCCATCGATAAAAAATCGTTTTTTATGTAAAATTTTACGTAGAATATGATGGTTATGTTTAAAACACGCTTAGTGGTGGGTAAGCTTGGTTAAAATTTATTTAAAAATTAAAATTGCGTATCACAATATTAAAATTTTCATAAATTTTTTTAAACTATTTATTTCTTAAAATAGACTTTATTATCTTCAAAATGAAACAAAAAAGTTGTCTCTAGCTTAAACATAACCGAAGTTATGAATTTTTGAAAATTAGTCTCCAAGGCAAAAATCACGAAAATCTCAAACTTTGAAAGCCGTCTATTATCAAATAAAAATAAAAAAAAATTCTCGAACACGTGTCTTTTTTTTCGATATAGAACCCGTAAAAAAAATTGCATGGCAATCAAAAATGTAGCGGTCAAAATGGTGTTCGGTTTGTAAAAGAATCATAAATATACAGAAAGTACATAAATATACTTACTGGGATGTTAATGTAAGCTACCTGTGAGTGTGACCTTCAGTGACATCGATTATTTAAAGTTTTTTATTTTAGGCCTTATTAGCCGACAGGCCTTAATTACCCGCACCTACCTTTCAATTTGGATTGACTTGAGTTTTTTTTTATATTAAAGAAGATACAATTTTAAAAATCCTTAACCTAAATTCAGATAATATTGACCGATATTTTTTTCAGAGTACTTTAAAAAAATTTAAAAAATTTACAAAAATTTGAAAAAACGGTACTAAATATTCACATGTCCGTAACATTTTTAATTGTCAACTATTTGTTGATATTATAGGTAGGTTCAAGCTTCGATAAATATAACATAATTTATAAAATATTTTCGTATTTTGTATCAGATGACATGAATGTGTCCCCATGGGGGGTTTTTTACAAACGTTTTTCTATTTAAAATTAAAAAAATAACATATACAAGTACTTGTTTCATTTAATTTTCAAGATGAGTTTTTTATATGCCGCTCTAAAAGTTAACCTTTGTCTATTTTATAACGATTCCCAAAATATTTTTATTTTTACGATAGCCGCCAGTGAGCTAAGCCATATAGTTGTAAAAAAAACTTACAGTAGTTGAAGGCCTGAAAAAGCTCTTTCAATCTGCATCAAAGAATTTAAAAGTTTTGTAAGAGCATCAAAGACAATGCTTTTTCTCGTACCTTATTTTGAATTACTTTAAATTTATTTTCACTAAATCTCAAATAACTTCATTATTTTTAATGTAATCCTCACTTTCAAGGTATCGTTCTAAAGGTTTTGAGTGCTTGCATTGATTCATGACTAGAATTTCTGAAATTTATACATATTAAAGCTAAAATATCAAATATATTATAACATCATATAAAGTTACTTGAATATTTGTTTGGAAATATAAAAAATATCAATAATATGTATAAAAAAGCAGTATCATTAATCCGATTGCAACAATTTTAAATTTTTTTGATGCAGATTGGAAGAACTTTTTCCGGCCTATAATTTCTGACTTTATATTATTTTACAACTATTATATCAGCGAATTTACGAAAAACATGATTTTTAGAGTTTTTTGGGAATTGGTTTAACTCACTAACTGTTATCGTCAGCCAAAATTTTTTTGGGAATCGTCATAAAATAGACAAAGGTTCAGTTTTAGGGGGTACAAATGGAACTTATTTTTCTTATGCCTTCATGTATATACATTTCTCGTAACATTTTTATCTGTATAAATAAATATTTTTAATTATATTTGTATACATTGTTCCATATTTCAATAGTTCCTCCTAGCTCCTAGAGATTTAAATTTAGTCTTTTTCTTTTATGAATTCTATCTGTCACTATGCGATCCCTGTATAGACTAAGGCACATCCGTTCAAACGGTTCTCGCACATTGAATACGGAGGTATGTTTTAAGAAATTTCGGAGATGAGAATGAGATCTCATTTCTCTCAAATAAATAAAAATTTTGGTACAGAAAAACTTTTACACAAACTGCATAAATCTAAAATCCTCAAAACTCACAAAATCTCTTAAACGATTTACTTCAAACTTTTCCTCTGGCCAGAATTCTGAAAAATCTAAGTTTAACTTCTTATAACTTATGAAAAATTTAAAACATTCCAAAGAAATTAAGCCAGGTTTAGAATCATATCTTCAAATCGGAAGTAAATTATTTAAAAGCTCTTGAACACAAAGAGCCATAATAAAAGAGGCAGACAAATATATTTAATGAAATTTTTTTTGTCATAAATTATGCCATTTTCAGAGATGAAGAAAACGGAGAACTTACAATGAGCTACATTTGAATATTTGGAGTAAGCCTACCAACTCCAGCGACAAAACCCTGAATGCTGAAATTTAAATTTTCGAAAAGCTCTCACAACAAAATTAAAATCCGTTGGCAGCTGAAGTATACTATAAAATATTTCTAGGTAATTTAGATAATTTAGACTGAATCACGATTAATCTCATTAATCACGATACATTGGTTTTCACTATTTTTCTTTACAGGTTTCAACTCATAACAAAGATTTTTACACGTAAACTCCACTTCAGTATATGACTTTTCAAGTTCTTTTAGAACATATTTAAGTGTTGCAATGAAATACTTGTTTAAATGCATTAATTTTTATTGAAATTTCGATTCTCTGGGCGGTGTTTGAACCACAAAACCCCCCTTGGCCACCTTTTTTCAACGTGACGTTTAACGGCATTTTGACACTTCACATTGCACTTTTATGCACCAAAAAATATTTTCTTACACTTTAAGAATTAATAAATAACTGCCAAAAATCTCAAGGTATTCATTTACTTCCTTCTATGAAAAAAAAATCAAGAATATCACCGTGTTTTTGAACCTCTTAGGGAGAATTTGCAATTAACCGCTTACATTCTTTGACATCTTATTTAATGGATAAGTTTATCCCCATTTTGCAACATAATTTTAACTAGTCAACCTTCCCCCCGAAATGTTCGTTTGATTTACAAGATGCTACAAACCAAAGACGGTGCTCCTTAAAAGCGGCATCTTTGTTTATAACTAATATTCATTTCTAGTATGAGAACAACTAATTAAATTACGAGCTTCGCCAGCAGAAGCTGAAACGAAGCGGATATACTCTAATTATTCGCACAATTACTTCGCATTACACCGCGTACTCATTGGAAGAAAGTTCTTACGGGAATAGTTAGCTCAGACAGACGTTAACTGAATTAGAAAGCCTCAAAATTAGCTTTTAACTTTTTTAAGTAGTTATTTATTATATGTATTTAGTACATATTATATTTATGATATTTAGTACAAATTTTTAAGTCAAACAAATTTAAACACACAAAACCGCATAGAAAAAGCTTAAAATCTAAGGCAGCCATAATTTTCTGGCTTCTATGATTCACTCATTTTTGGTACTTATTTTGCAAACTCTTAGCAAACCTTGTTTGCTTTTTATTACCAAAAATTACATACAACTCACTAGCTGGCTCACTGGCTGCGAGTTTCACTTAAAAGCTTAATGTTCATTTCAAACTTATTTGACGCCATTACTTTTGTTATACTTCATCTTGTGGCGGTTTTGTCAGCCCATTTATTAAAGATTTTCGCCTTTGCAATGGGATCGCATAGTGTCTTTCTCTCTTCAATGTTCGGATACTTAATGAATGGTACGCTGCAGCGTCCTTTGAAATTTATAATAATGCAAAGTTTAATGGCCACAATTCAAAGCCATGACGATTTTATGTACTTTGAAAGCACAAAAAGTGTCAAGAAACCACAAAACTTGTGCACTTGTCATATTTATCTATTAGTTTTAGCAAAAACTTTCACAGAAATTTATTGTTGTTTTAAATTCTGGAAATTTTCAAAATCAAATAGGTAGAAAAGATTTCATGCTGTTTGCGTTGTTTTCATAAACATTATTAATTCATGAAATGTTAGTCCCCTATTATGTACAATAACTCAATTTAAGTAGACTCGATTTAACTAAATTTTTTGCATATAACGTATTACATTCAATTTAGTTGAACCATGTTGTTTGCCTTAAACTTTTAAGAATTTTCAAACTACATATTTCAACTGGAATGTATGTAATAAATTATACGAAAAAAAATTAGCTTAATCTAGTCAACTTAAGCTGAGTTGTAACACATAATAGGGGCCGTAATTCATTTAATTCAGCCATGTTAAATATAGCACCAAATAGAATTTAATGCAATTAAAAAAGTATGTGTGTAGCCGCTACGCACGGTTGAAGTGAAACCTTCAGAAAACTGTAAAAATTTTTAGTACAACGACTTTTTCATAGAACATCGTTTCCTAAGAATGAGAAGAACCAACTTGAAAAGCAAAGTTTTGTCTTTCGATGCAAATTTACCGCTGTTTTTAAGTATATTTAATTTAATTATTTTTTGTTCAAAAGTTCAACAAAATAACTTAACAAATAAAGTTTGTACTGTACCGTTAGGTCAATATATATTTTTTTATATTTCTTAAAAAAATATCCAAAATATAGACTTTGTACTCAATAAATGACTCAAAAGTTTTTTGTTGTAAATTCATTTTTCGTAGGGTACGTAATCCCGATTTATCCCTTTACACAATAAGGACTTACTTTGCTCGATTTCTTTTTACAGCAGTTTGATTGTTTCTTTGTTTGTATTTCGATTGTTTCCCAATAAGAAAATCAGATTCTTGAAATCTCAAAAAACTCTTGAATGAATCATGCATGATTTTTCTTCATATTTGATGAAAAATGCTGATTCGTTTATTCATTTCACTATCCGTAATCTCCTATAAAAGTTCCCAATTCGTGCACTGTTTGAAAACTTTCTGTTTTCGATGAACGAAAACTTAACAGATTTATAAAAGAAATATCGACATATGTATCTCATGCATTAAGTTTCATTAACTCTTTCGGCGGCATTGGTTTAATTTTTGTACCATATATTTTCCATATTTTTCGCGACGGTGGTACATTTTTCGTACCACATATGTTTTACGTTATCACTTAAGTCTCAAAGGTTTAAAAATTGAACTGCTCTTCATAACGGGACAATAAAGCAATAATGTTCTCAGAGAAATTTTCGTTTTGTGCAAATTGCGTATTTTATGTACATTTTATGGTCAGTGAAGCAACTTTTGTGCAACGCAGTGGATGGTTATTGAAAAAAGTTAAGAAAAAATAGTTTTCTGTAAAATAATTATAAAAATTGATGTTTTCTGGACAGATATATTGCTAAGGTAAGTAATTTCATGTTTTGGAAATAATATTACAACATAATTATTGCTGGTAGTGTATTTTGTTGTGGTACTTATATTGAACCATCACGACGTAAGGTATTTTTTTCATTGGAAATTTTTTTGCTTATTATTTGTAAAGGAAATATGAATCAGCCACATAAACACCTAAATGATGCAGAAATATGTGAACTTCTGGAAGACATGAATGATCTCACTGTTGAATGCGCAGAAATTCCCAGTGATTCTGAATCAAATGGAAGTGAAATTGAAGATGGTCTACATTCACCTAATATCGTATATGATGGATTTGATGCTGATGACGACATGCCACTTTCCACATTATTATATTCGAATATAGATAATAATTGTGAAAATGCGATCGTAGGTTCACCTAAGTGGGATAAAGTTACAAAAACTGTTCCAGCTTCACAGTTTACCAGTGACACAGGTTTGACTGACCATGTTCGGTCAGTTGCAGACAAAACACCCTTGAATTTTTTTAATCTGTTGTTGACAGAAGACATTGTAGATCACTTAGTATTCCAAACAAATCTTTACTGCGAGCAACAACGTATATCAAGTGGTAGATATTACATTGCTACTGATGCTAAAGAAATGCGTGCATTTCAGGCAATAAATTTACTAATGGGAATCAAAAAATATCCATCCTACAAGGATTACTGGTCAAGTAACCCAATGTTACAAGATACTTTTATTCCTCGAATTATGAGTTTGAAGCGGTTCGGGTTTTTACTATCAAATATTCATATCAACGATAATTCAATAATGCCAAAAAGAGGAGACGTATCGTTTGATAAACTTTATAAAATTCGTCCCCTTTTGACTGCCTTAGCTGAAAATTTTAAAAAGTGCTTGAATCCATCAATGGAAATTGCTATCGATGAATCAATGATCAAATTCAAAGGGCGAAGTACTCTGAAGCAATATATGCCAAAAAAACCCATCAAAAGAGGATATAAAGTATGGGTTTTAGCAGATAAAAATGGGTACTGTTGGAAATTTGATATATATACTGGTAAAACAGATGATGGAGTAATCACCACAAATCTTGGAGAGAAAATTGTTAAAAACCTTACTGCTGAACTTGTGGGAAAAAATCATATTTGCTTCTTTGATAATTTTTTCACCAGTGTACCCTTGATGCAGACCTTGAAAAAAAGTCAAATCTATGCTTGTGGTACTGTCAATATAAGTCGTAAGTTTTTGCCAAAGTTCAAAAGTGACAAGAAACTCCAACGCGGAGAATATGACTGGTACAGTAACAAAGACCTATGCGCCATCAAATGGAAGGACAAAAGATGTGTTCATTTATTATCAAATTATCATGATGCAGAACAAACAGTTTTCTTGCAAAGAAAGAATAAAGATGGAGCAATGTCTAATATTTCGGCTCCTCAAATAGTCGAAGACTACAACAGAAACATGAATTTTGTGGATAAATTTGATCAAAGGCTATCATCATACAAATGTGACCGAAAAAGCCGAAAATGGTGGCATCGTATTTTTTTTTATTTTTTAGATGTTTGTGTGGTAAATTCATATATACTGTATAAATTGGCATTGGAGTCATCAGTCGAACACAAAATCTTCCGGCTTGAAATAATTGAAGGGCTGCTTGCAGAAACAATTGTAAACCAAAACAAGAAACGGCAGAGCATATCTACACAAATACCAGTAGCCTCAATAAAAAAATCAAAACCTTTCGTTTCAGAAAGTATCAGAACAGCCCAAGCTGCCCATCAACCACAACGCAGTACACGCAGACGATGTGCATTGTGCAGCACAATGAAAAAACAAATACGAACAGACTGGATTTGCGGAACATGCAATGTACCGTTGTGTTTATCAAAGAATAAAACATGCTTCCAAGATTACCATAAAAGTAGTTCAAGTGGCTGTGGTCCATAAATTGAACCACTATAAAATATTATTTTTAACAAATATATAAATCATATAAGAATTTTTTCTGAATTTTTTTTAAGTTTTGATCATTTTTTATTAAAATAAAAACATTTAATTTAAAAAAAAAAAAAAATTCTCTGCTACATAAGGGGGTAAAATTGTTCTTGAATCTTTGCCGCTGAAAGAGTTAAGAAATCATTATGATATATTCGTGCACGATGCCGTGGACTGCAGGCTTTGTTTCGTTTGTTGTGTATGTGTTTTTTTGCGTATATATGATTTTTACATGTGACGTAGGCTGCGCAGTAGATTTTATTTTTCGCGCACTGAGGACACAATCCTTTATGTATTTTTCTAGGTTTTACACGTCTGTCAAATGATTGAAGTATACCGCGATTTTTTACTCACTCTAAAATTTTTGATTTATTTCTGCTCACACATGATTTTTTGATTGAAGTACCTATGCAGGCATTTGTTACTCTTCTGTCTACTTTTTTGCCTACTTTTTAGTCTACTCTTCCTTTTTTCTCTTCAAAAAACTGCTTTTGTGTTTAAATAAGTACTTTTTTAGAAATTATTTGCTAGTAAACAACAGACAAGTAAAAAATGCAACCCTTTGACTGATTGGTGCAGATCAGGAGGTCAATCAAAATTTTGACTGATTCGATGAAGAGTTTGAAGTTCATTTTCGCTCTCGCAGGGAGTTCATTTTTTAACACAGGAATGCAACAACAAATTTTGATTGATTCAACCATTTGACAGGCGTGTGAACACCCAATATCGGATCATATTAATCGCATTTAATATCTTCGCTATCCGTAGCAGCGAAGCACACATATCAGAGATCTGCAACGAATCACATTTTTGAATCAATGAGCCACTCACTTAAAAATGAGTACGAATAAGTATAAGTAGTTTCCAAAGTAGTACTAATATGTTATTTATTCAAAACACAGTGAATCAAATAAGTATAGAATGAATTAAACATTAAGGGTTGCCACCTAATAATATGTAATATTAAGAGTTTTAAACATCATTTTACAGTGTTAGAGAGCGCTGATTCGAATCTGAATTCAGAATTTTAAAAATCAATATGGTGGATAGCGTTGCCACCTAATTTTTTTACGAATTTGGTGCTGGCGTTAACTCTTGGTAAAAATGGGTCGCTGAATGGCGCTAAAAATTATGTAGTTTTTTTATTAAAGGGCTGCCACCGAATAATAGTGTTAAATGATGTTTTAAATTCTTAAAAATACATATTATTAGGTGGCAACCCTATTATAAAAAAGTATTGTTCACGCCAGCACCGAATTCGTATAAATAAAAAAAGTAAGGTAGCAGCCCTATTAACAATATTGAATTATAAAATTCTGACTTCAAATTCGAAATCAGAGTAGGGAGTCGCTGTTAAATTATGTTTAAAATTCTTAAAACTGCAATTATTAGGTGGTAACCCTTAATATGTAATTCATTTTACACTTATTTGATTTACTGTGTTTTGGATCAATTACATATGAGTACTACTTTGGAAACTACTTACACTTATTCATACTCATTTTTGAGTAAGTGGCTCATGATTAAAAAATGTGAACGAATAGTACTCGAGAACTACTTCTTTTTAAGTATTCGTTGCAGATCTCTGACACATATATACAAAATTTGGTAGAAAAGAGTGGGGAGACTACTAAGAGGAGATGAGTATTAATTGTTCTAACCTTGACCTAAAGCTCAATAAACGATTTTAAACTATCAAACAACTAGAATTTGTATTTAAAATTTAGTATGATTTAAACTATCAAACATTTAGAATTTGAATTTTCATCATATAAAATCAACATAATAAATAACAAGGTCATTTAGAAAAACCTTAAATCAGATAGTAGAGCACGACCAAACAAAAACGGGCTGAAAATATATCAGCAAAAATCTAAAAACAACTTCAGTAACCATTCTTTGTTAGTGGATGACTTTCAACAGACTGTTGGAATCCATCATAATAACATAAGCATAAGAAACTAAAGTAAAGCAAAAATAAAGGGTGTTTTTTTTTAGAGGTTTGTTTTTCGAATAGAGATAAAACTGGCATTTTGTGGTCAAATCTGGCAACTCTAATGTCATTTATGTTCAGTTTGGTTTGCCATTTCATCATGAACAGGTTGACAAAAGAACAACGCTTGCAAATCGTGCAAATTTATTTCGAAAATAATGGTTCAGTTCGCGAAGTTTACCGCAAGCTCCGTCCATTTTATGGTCGACATAATCGTCCATCAGAGCAATTAATTCGGTTAACCATGGGTTGTTTTCGCACTACGTTTACTCTATGTGATAATACGCATCCGCAGAGACGTCGAACAGTGCGCACCGAAGAAACAATTGCCGTTGTAGACCAAAATGTTGGAGAGGACCCGAATGAATCGATTCGCCACCGTGCACAGCAATTGGAGCTTTGTCCATTAACTTTATGGAAGATTTTGCGCAAAGATCTTGGCTTGCGACCTTACAAGATCCAGCTTGTGCAAGAATTAAAGCCGCGAGACCATGCAATGCGTCGTGATTTTGGTGTATGGGCCGAAAATGAGATTGATCTCGATGCTGATTTTCATCGCAAAATTTTGTTCAGTGATGAGGCTCATTTTTGGTTGAATGGCTACGTCAACAAGCAAAATTGCCGCAATTGGAGTGAAGATAATCCACATGAGACCCTTGAGACGCCATTACATCCACAAAAACTGACTATTTGGTGTGCTCTATGGGCTGGTGGAGTCATTGGGCCATACTTCTTCCGAAATAATGCTGGAGAGTCAGTTACCGTTAATGGAGACCGGTATAGAGCCATGATAACCGACTATTTTGTTCCCGAATTGGATGGCATGAATGTGGATGAGTTGTGGTTCCAACAAGACGGCGCTACATGCCACACAGCGCACGTCACAATCGATTTATTGAAGGAAACATTCGATGAGCGCATATTTTCGCGGAATGGACCTGTCAATTGGCCACCAAGATCGTGTGATTTGACACCATTGGATTATTTTCTTTGGGGATATGTGAAGTCGCTCGTCTACGCCAACAAACCAGAAACGTTAGGGGACTTGGAAGCCAACATTCGTGGCGTTATTGCCGACATACGGCCCCATATGCTCGAAAAAGTGGTTGAAAATTGAACCTGTAGAATTGGCTTTATTCGAGCCAGCCGTGGCGGCCACATGCCCGAAATCATATTTAAACATTAATGGCATAAAATTATCCTTCCAATAAAGCCAAATTGATGGACATTAAAACGATTTTCTTGTGTTTTATTTCAATTCGAAGTTCTATACCTCTAAAAAAACACCATTTACAACAACAAATATATGAAAATATGAAATGGTAGAAAAACTGAAAAATTGACACTTAAAAAATCTTATCGCCTCTGTGGTGCATTGCGCTAATGCGTGCTTGCACTGCGTATCACAAAGACTTCTGATGAAGCCTTTAGCAGTGCCGAAATTGCAATCAAATCAGCTAGTGATGTTATCCTTTTCATATTGAAAACGTTGTTGTTGTTGTTATTTCCTTGGAAAGATTCGTTAGAACAATTAATGGTTCCAACCTTGACCTAAAGCTCAATAAACGATTTTAAACTATCAAACAACTAGAATTTGTACTTAAAATCAAGTATGATTTAAACTTTCAAACTTTAGAATTTGTATTTAAATCATATAAAATCATCGTTAATTTATAAAAAAAAAAAAATCCAAAATGAATATAAATGTTAACAATTGAAGCACAGCCGCGAATAACGTTTTAAGTGACGTTATGTTAATTGTTCACAATACATAAAAAACGTTTTAAATGCAGCAGACAGTTTCTAGATACTCGTTTTTAATACATTATGGAAATACTTAGGTAAATTAACTATTATATAACAATTATAAAAAATAATTGTTAAATAATTATATGTGGTTAGTTAAGCAAGTAAAAAGTAAAATGAAAAAACGTTACATATACAAAACCCATTGGCAGTTAAGCATATTCCACTTTGCAAAGCATAGAGTGCGCTGACTTTTAAAACGTTATTCGCGCAATTAAAGCATACCCATAAAAGAAGAATTGTTTGATTGGAAACTTAAAAGAAAATATTTTAAAACCTTCAACAAAATATATTTGTTTGATTTCGAATACAAACTTAATATTTTTTAATTTAACTGCAGATTGATCGGAGTAATTTTCAGGCAGACAAGGCAAGGAGATCCTTTTTCTTTTCATTTATTATCATCGTATATATTTATATATTATATATTATATATTATATATTATATATTATATATTATATATTATATATTATATATTATATATTATATATTATATATTATATATTATATATTATATATTATATATTATATATTATATATTATATATTATATATTATATATTATATATTATATATTATATATTATATATTATATATTATATATTATATATTATATATTATATATTATATATTATATATTATATATTATATATTATATATTATATATTATATATTATATATTATATATTATATATTATATATTATATATTATATATTATATATTATATATTATATATTATATATTATATATTATATATTATATATTATATATTATATATTATATATTATATATTATATATTATATATTATATATTATATATTATATATTATATATTATATATTATATATTATATATTATATATTATATATTATATATTATATATTATATATTATATATTATATATTATATATTATATATTATATATTATATATTATATATTATATATTATATATTATATATTATATATTATATATTATATATTATATATTATATATTATATATTATATATTATATATTATATATTATATATTATATATTATATATTATATATTATATATTATATATTATATATTATATATTATATATTATATATTATATATTATATATTATATATTATATATTATATATTATATATTATATATTATATATTATATATTATATATTATATATTATATATTATATATTATATATTATATATTATATATTATATATTATATATTATATATTATATATTATATATTATATATTATATATTATATATTATATATTATATATTATATATTATATATTATATATTATATATTATATATTATATATTATATATTATATATTATATATTATATATTATATATTATATATTATATATTATATATTATATATTATATATTATATATAATATATTATATATTATATATAATATATAATATATTATATATTATATATAATATATAATATATTATATATAATATATTATATATTATATATTATATATAATATAATATATAATATATAATATATAATATATAATATATAATATATAATATATAATATATAATATATAATATATAATATATAATATATAATATATAATATATAATATATAATATATAATATATAATATATAATATATAATATATAATATATAATATATAATATATAATATATAATATATAATATATAATATATAATATATAATATATAATATATAATATATAATATATAATATATAATATATAATATAATAATATATATAATATATAATATAATAATATAATATATAATATATAATATATAATATATAATATATAATA
>OY986435.1:84517891-84655002 GCA_963920525.1 Dichetophora obliterata | reverse complement strand
GAAATTGAAATAAATTAAACAAAGTTTTTTCTTTTAAAGCAATTTGTTATTTTTCTAATAGCATCAAGAACACATCGAACACTACCGTGCAAATTACTTAAAAAATTAGACAAGTTTAACATTCTGTCGTGCCTACATTTCTAATTTTTAAGCAAAAATATTTTTGACTTACCTCAATGGGAGTATTAACTTTAAAATGATACCAAATTAGTCCAATTCAAAGACTAAAAATTATTGTATATATTTCTACAGCGCAAAGCATTGTGCGTTGTTAGTTACATACAAAACTAGTGATTGTCTATGCTTCTCTTTTTGCAAAAAAATTCAGCATAAGTGCAATAAAGGAACATTATTTTAAATTCTCTAATAAAAACTAAATAAACAAACAGCTTTTTACACATCTTCATTCGAACTGTGAGAGTTAAATCCATTAAACTCAAAACTTGGCAAATTATACGATGAATATAAATATATATAATATATAATATATAATATATAATATATAATATATAATATATAATATATAATATATAATATAATATATAATATATAATATATAATATAATATATAATATATAATATATAATATATAATATATAATATAATATATAATATATAATATATAATATATAATATAATATATAATATATAATATATAATATATAATATATAAATATAATATATATATATAATATATAATATATAATATATAATATATAATATATAATATATAATATAATATATAATATATAATATATAATATAATATATAATATATAATATATATATAATATATAATATATAATATATAATATATAATATATAATATATAATATATAATATATAATATATAATATATATATAATATATAATATATAATATATAATATATAATATATAATATATAATATATAATATATAATATAATATATATATAATATATAATATATAATATATAATATATAATATATAATATATAATATATAATATATAATATATAATATATAATATATAATATATAATATATAATATATAATATATAATATATAATATATAATATATAATATATAATATATAATATATAATATATATATATATATAATATATAATATATAATATATAATATATAATATATAATATAATATATAATATATAATATATTATATATAATATATTATATATAATATATAATATATAATATATAATATATAAATATAATATATAATATATAATATATAATATATAATATATAATATATAATATATAATATAATATATAATATAATATATAAATATATAATATATAATATATATATAATATAATATATAATATATAATATATAATATATAATATATAATATATAATATAATATAATATATAATATATAATATATAATATATAATATATTATATAATATATAATATATAATATATAATATATAATATATAATATATAATATATAATATATAATATATAATATATAATATATAATATATAATATATAATATATAATATATAATATATAATATATAATATATAATATATAATATATAATATATAATATATAATATATAATATATAATATATAATATATAATATATAATATATAATATATAATATATAATATATAATATATAATATATAATATATAATATATAATATATAATATATAATATATAATATATAATATATAATATATAATATATAATATATAATATATAATATATAATATATAATATATAATATATAATATATAATATATAATATATAATATATAATATATAATATATAATATATAATATATAATATATAATATATAATATATAATATATAATATATAATATATAATATATAATATATAATATATAATATATAATATATAATATATAATATATAATATATAATATATAATATATAATATATAATATATAATATATAATATATAATATATAATATATAATATATAATATATAATATATAATATATAATATATAATATATAATATATAATATATAATATATAATATATAATATATAATATATAATATATAATATATAATATATAATATATAATATATAATATATAATATATAATATATAATATATAATATATAATATATAATATATAATATATAATATATAATATATAAATATATACGATGATAATAAATGAAAAGAAAAAGGATCTCCTTGCCTTGTCTGCCTGAAAATTACTCCGATCAATCTGCAGTTAAATTAAAAAATATTAAGTTTGTATTCGAAATCAAACAAATATATTTTGTTGAAGGTTTTAAAATATTTTCTTTGAAGTTTCCAATCAAACAATTCTTCTTTTATGGGTATGCTTTAATTGCGCGAATAACGTTTTAAAAGTCAGCGCACTCTATGCTTTGCAAAGTGGAATATGCTTAACTGCCAATGGGTTTTGTATATGTAACGTTTTTTCATTTTACTTTTTACTTGCTTAACTAACCACATATAATTATTTAACAATTATTTTTTATAATTGTTATATAATAGTTAATTTACCTAAGTATTTCCATAATGTATTAAAAACGAGTATCTAGAAACTGTCTGCTGCATTTAAAACGTTTTTTATGTATTGTGAACAATTAACATAACGTCACTTAAAACGTTATTCGCGGCTGTGCTTCAATTGTTAACATTTATATTCATTTTGGATTTTTTTTTTTTTATAAATTAACGATGATTTTATATGATTTAAATACAAATTCTAAAGTTTGAAAGTTTAAATCATACTTGATTTTAAGTACAAATTCTAGTTGTTTAATAGTTTAAAATCGTTTATTGAGCTTTAGGTCAAGGTTGGAACCATTAATTGTTCTAACGAATCTTTCCAAGGAAATAACAACAACAACAACGTTTTCAATATGAAAAGGATAACATCACTAGCTGATTTGATTGCAATTTCGGCACTGCTAAAGGCTTCATCAGAAGTCTTTGTGATACGCAGTGCAAGCACGCATTAGCGCAATGCACCACAGAGGCGATAAGATTTTTTAAGTGTCAATTTCTCAGTTTTTCTACCATTTCATATTTTCATATATTTGTTGTTGTAAAGGGTGTTTTTTTAGAGGTATAGAACTTCGAATTGAAATAAAACACAAGAAAATCGTTTTAATGTCCATCAATTTGGCTTTATTGGAAGGATAATTTTATGCCATTAATGTTTAAATATGATTTCGGGCATGTGGCCGCCACGGCTGGCTCGAATAAAGCCAATTCTACAGGTCCAATTTTCAACCACTTTTTCGAGCATATGGGGCCGTATGTCGGCAATAACGCCACGAATGTTGGCTTCCAAGTCCCCTAACGTTTCTGGTTTGTTGGCGTAGACGAGCGACTTCACATATCCCCAAAGAAAATAATCCAATGGTGTCAAATCACACGATCTTGGTGGCCAATTGACAGGTCCATTCCGCGAAAATATGCGCTCATCGAATGTTTCCTTCAATAAATCGATTGTGACGTGCGCTGTGTGGCATGTAGCGCCGTCTTGTTGGAACCACAACTCATCCACATTCATGCCATCCAATTCGGGAACAAAATAGTCGGTTATCATGGCTCTATACCGGTCTCCATTAACGGTAACTGACTCTCCAGCATTATTTCGGAAGAAGTATGGCCCAATGACTCCACCAGCCCATAGAGCACACCAAATAGTCAGTTTTTGTGGATATAATGGCGTCTCAAGGATCTCATGTGGATTATCTTCACTCCAATTGCGGCAATTTTGCTTGTTGACGTAGCCATTCAACCAAAAATGAGCCTCATCACTGAACAAAATTTTGCGATGAAAATCAGCATCGAGATCAATCTCATTTTCGGCCCATACACCAAAATCACGACGCATTGCATGGTCTCGCGGCTTTAATTCTAGCACAAGCTGGATCTTGTAAGGTCGCAAGCCAAGATCTTTGCGCAAAATCTTCCATAAAGTTAATGGACAAAGCTCCAATTGCTGTGCACGGTGGCGAGTCGATTCATTCGGGTCCTCTCCAACATTTTGGTCTACAACGGCAATTGTTTCTTCGGTGCGCACTGTTCGACGTCTCTGCGGATGCGTATTATCACATAGAGTAAACGTAGTGCGAAAACAACCCATGGTTAACCGAATTAATTGCTCTGATGGACGATTATGTCGACCATAAAATGGACGGAGCTTGCGGTAAACTTCGCGAACTGAACCATTATTTTCGAAATAAATTTGCACGATTTGCAAGCGTTGTTCTTTTGTCAACCTGTTCATGATGAAATGGCAAACCAAACTGAACATAAATGACATTAGAGTTGCCAGATTTGACCACAAAATGCCAGTTTTATCTCTATTCGAAAAACAAACCTCTAAAAAAAAACACCCTTTATTTTTGCTTTACTTTAGTTTCTTATGCTTATGTTATTATGATGGATTCCAACAGTCTGTTGAAAGTCATCCACTAACAAAGAATGGTTACTGAAGTTGTTTTTAGATTTTTGCTGATATATTTTCAGCCCGTTTTTGTTTGGTCGTGCTCTACTATCTGATTTAAGGTTTTTCTAAATGACCTTGTTATTTATTATGTTGATTTTATATGATGAAAATTCAAATTCTAAATGTTTGATAGTTTAAATCATACTAAATTTTAAATACAAATTCTAGTTGTTTGATAGTTTAAAATCGTTTATTGAGCTTTAGGTCAAGGTTAGAACAATTAATACTCATCTCCTCTTAGTAGTCTCCCCACTCTTTTCTACCAAATTTTGTATATATGTGTCAGAGATCTGCAACGAATACTTAAAAAGAAGTAGTTCTTGAGTACTATTCGTTCACATTTTTTAATCATGAGCCACTTACTCAAAAATGAGTATGAATAAGTATAAGTAGTTTCCAAAGTAGTACTCGTATGTAATTGATCCAAAACACAGTAAATCAAATAAGTGTAGAATGAATTAAATATTAAGGGTTGCCACCTAATAAATGTAGTTTTATGAATTTTAAACATAATTTAACAGCGACCCCCTACGCTGATTTCGAATTTGAAATCAGAATTTTATAATTCAATATTGTTAATTGGGCTGCCACCTTACTTTTTTATTTTTACGAATTCGGTGCTGGCGTGAAAAATACTTTTTTTAATTCAGCGACCCATTTTTACCAAGAGTTAACGCCAGCACCGAATTCGTAAAAAAATTAGGTGGCAACCCTATCCACCATATTGAATTTTAAAATTCTGAATTAATATTCGAAATCAGCGCCCTCTAACACTGTAAAATGATATTTAAAACTCTTAAAATTACATATTAATAGGTGGCAACCCTTAATGTTTAATTCATTCTATACTTATTTGATTCACTGTGTTTTGAATAAATCACATATTAGTACTACTTTGGAAACTACTTATACTTATTCGTACTCATTTTTAAGTGAGTGGCTCATTGATTCAAAAATGTGATTCGTTGCAGATCTTTGATATGTGTGCTTCGCTGCTACGGATAGCGAAGACATTAAATGCGATTAATATGATCCGATATTGGGTGTTCTCACGTCTGTCAAATGGTTGAATCAATCAAAAATTGTTGTTGCTTTCGTATGTTAAATAAATGAACTCTCTGCGAGAGCGAAAATGAACTTCAAACTCTTCATCGAATCAGTCAAAATTTTGATTGAGCTCCAGACTTGCATCAATCAGTCAAAGGGTTGCAATTTTTTACTTGTCTGTTGCTTACTAGCAAATTATTTCTAAAAAAGTACTTGGTATTTTTGGTATAATTTGGTATCATTTTAAAGTTAATACTCCCATTGAGGTAAGTCAAAAATATTTTTGCTTAAAAATTAGAAATGTAGGCACGACAGAATGTTAAACTTGTCTAATTTTTTAAGTAATTTGCACGGTAGTGTTCGATGTGTTCTTGATGCTATTAGAAAAAATAACAAATTGCTTTAAAAGAAAAAACTTTGTTTAATTTTTTTCTTTTCACAATTTTTGAAATAAAAAAAGTATAGCAGTAAGAGGACTGCCGACCGAAGCGAAAACCTGTATATAAAATATAAATGGAAGACGCTGTCCTGCCACGGACCGCCTTACTGCTATATAAGAATTTTCATGCTAATAGGGGGTTTCGGACTATTCTACATGTAGGATTTGACAGGTCGGACGGACATGTAGGACATGCGAAAGCTCATACTGCAGCCCGTCCGTCCTACATGTAGGATGAAATCAAAAAGTTTTAAAAGTTCCGCTCTGATCTTTTTCTTCTCTGTGCGTCCTTGTTTGTAGATTTCCTTGGTAATTGTTGTTGGCGCAGTTAGCCGGAATTTTTTTGTAGGTGTTTTGAATTCTAATCGTGTAGCTACAGTTGGCATATGAAATTAGAATTATTTTTGTTAAGAGCTTATAAAAATTTATTAAATTTTTTATATATTACTGAAAATATTTCTTTTAACCAAAAGTGTTACCATATCAAAAATACATATAATTAAAGTAATTTATTTAAATTATTTCATTATTGATTAATATAAAAAATTAAAGCTTATTTATATCAATTTATATCATAACACTAACACAATATACATGTTCACCATACCTATATTGCGTTGTGTATTAAAAATAGAATATTCTAAAATTAAGAAATATCTATAGCTTATAAATTATATATAATCCATATAAGAAATGAAGCTAAACAGTTTTAAAAAATAGAATGCTAAGGATAAGCAGACTTTAGTTATTCAATTACTACTGAAAATATTAATTATTTTGCAGGTTTAATACGTAATTGTTATTATATAAATATACATAAATATTCTGTAAATTTCCTCAATGAGCTAAATTGTTCATATATATGAACTATATATTACTAATATTATATATACTCTTTAATTCATATGTATAAACTGTTTTCTAAATTAGTTCGATGTCATATGCTGACTGTAGCTACAAATAAACATCCACAAAAAATTAAAGCTTACTGTACAACAATAACTACTTAGCAAATTTACAACAACAACGCAAAGAGAATTACAAGATCCCAGCGGTTGCGCAGCGTTAGAGGGGATGAACCGAATTGGCGGCGTAAAATATACAGCACTTTGCATGCTATATTTTCTGTTTGCCTGCCGTTTCGTTCATTTTTTTTAATTTTTTAACAGTTTTTTAAGTTTACAATATAACAAGTTTATGAATTATGTTGCAAGTACAAGCTCTCGAATTAAATATGTCTCAAATTGATAAAATGCAAATAAAATAAAATATTTGCGCTAAAACACGACCGAAATATGAAACGTCAAAATTTGTAATTGTCAAAATTTCATCGTCCATTTGACACAGCAAAAAAGACAAATTTATTTCAACACACACAAATTTTATTCAACTTGATATTTTTTATCCCATCACGACTGATTGACACACATCCATAGTTGACAACTCTAAATATAAAATGCCGCAGTGGTGAAAATAAAAAGCCACTGACAAATACAACAAGTGTGAAAATTGTCAAACTTTGTTTGACGATATGTAATAAAATAAGAGCATGCATGTAATTATTTGAATGTTCAACATATGCCTTTATCACAACTTAAAGATTAAAATGTTAAAACACTCAATCCATACATTATTTTTCTTGTTTGCAAACGAAGTTCCAGCAGAAAAAAGAAGAAAAAGAAGAAGATGGATCCATTTTTAAATCTCACCATGAATAGCAGCTGTTTGAGTAAAAGCAAATTTTTCAAAAATGTTGACAAATACAACAACTGAAGAAATTGCCAAACTTTAAAGGCATATATATATAAATATAAACCGAATTAATAAAAATTTTTGGTTGCAAACATCTTATTGCAACCTAACTTAAGTATTTATATACTAACAAACAGATTATATGCATTAATTTCAGGAGTTGCCAAGTGATTTCTTTGTGAGCTTGCGGCCGAATGACGAATTCCTTGGAAAAATACGATGATGCAAACGAATGATTTACCTTCTACCAAAATCGTTCAACGCGCCTAAAAAAGTTTTCACTTCAATAAAAAATAGAATTTTAGTAAATTTCCAAAAAAAAAGAAAAAATACAAAAAAGTAAAATTTGGAAAATTTGGATAGGCATTTACTAATAACATGAAAGTTTTTAGCGGCGGATTTTTTTAATTGATAACCCCGTTTTTTTCTTAAAGGCCATGAAAAGATAACTTCCGCTTTGTTCCGCCTTTTTGAAAAAAAAAACATTTGAATATACCTCTAAATCAGTCAATTGGTTGAGAATTGCTTGATATAGGTTCAACGAAGGTACCCCTAAAAACTAATCGATTTGAACCATTTTAAGAATCCATCAATTTTTATTTTAAGCCTTATACAAAACTATATTAAGATCGGCCAACTTTTGTGTCTACCTCCCATACAAAATTATGTAAAAATTTCATATAGGTCCAAGGGAGGTACCCCTAAGGACTAACCAATTTTAACTAATTTTAGTATTTTTTCAGATAGCTTATACTATTTAACTAAGTATACAAAATCAAAATCATAGAAGCAATCCTTCTATTTATTTCTGTGTAACGTTTCACTGCTGACTGACTCATTCTTATTGCTTTTTGGCAGCGATAAAGTGCATATTTTTGACTGATTTGATGTTAACCCTTTCACCTCGGAGTTTTGTTTCAACAACAGGCAAAGATATGTAAATTTTGGCTTTATTTATCGATCTAGAACAAATATATTAGATGTTTGGCATACTTGAGGAATTCTGTAATCCTTTATTTATCCTGGGATATATTCTGTACTCTAGAGGGCGCCGTTTTAACCCTAGATAACCAATCATATTTCTAATACGTTATAACTAATGTTACCAACTATACTTACTTTGTAAGTATCATACTTATTTTCAGCTTCATATATTTACTAAAATTCCATACTTATAAGTATACATACTTTTAAGATTTATACTTAACTAGCTGATATACCCGGTGTTACTCGAGAGTCACTTACATATATAAACATTTTAACATAAACTTCTCGATTAAATGTTTTTTAAAATCGGGAATATTGAAAAACATGTTGAATTTTATTTGAATTTTATTTTATTTAATTTTATTTATCTACCGTTAGAAAGGTAATTGAACGAACATTAATCCAAAAAAGTTTAGGAACATTTTTGTTGTTGGTGGTTCCATCTCTTGTGGTGAGCTAATTGAATTCAAAGGGGTACGAAAAACATATTTTAAAAATTAAAAAAATTTTTATATTTACTTAAGCTTAAAGCAAGCAAAATTACCTTTTCAACAAAAAAAAATATGGTGGGACTCAATGCGTCCTTGAGATATGGACATTTTAACGTTTAAACAAAGATTAATATTAAAAAACATATTGCACTTTTTAACAAAAAAAATTTTAATGAATTATATTAAAAACAGCGGAGTTATTGGCATTAAAAGTAAAAACTTTGATTTTAATATAATTTTTGTCTCATTATTAGCTATCAATGTTTTATGAAAATTCGTTGTGCTAAAAATGATTGTACCTACTAAAATTTTTATTAGCTGCGTTTTTTCATTGGAGATCAGGATCATATAATCGCATTTGCAAGCAAAGCAAAAACAACAAAAAGTCCAGCAAGTGAGCTAGACATTTAAATTGATCCAATTCTATGTTTTTAAGTGTTAATGACGCTAGATGACGCTGCGACTGAAAAAACTGGCATTACTGCATTATTTTACTTTTTAAATGTTTGGTAGCAATAGCATTTTCGCAAAACTTATCTGCTAGCTGTATAAGAACATCAGATATTCTTCTGTAAGCAGAAAATACCGCATCTTACATCTTACAAATGTGGCGCCATCTATCTGTGAATTTAACGCACAGATCAAAACTAATGAAATAATTGTGCTGACCAGATGCGCATATGTTTTATTATATCGCCATATAGCTAAAACTGATTACATGAAAATATTTACTTTAACAGCATTCTTATTCACAGTCATTTTTTTCGATAAAATTGTGATATATATACAACATTTAAAGTACCATTGATAAAGAACTAATTGACAACGGTGACACAATAGTGAGAAAAAATAGAGCCATCACAACAAAACAAATTTAACAGGAGGGGGCGTGGCGGGGCGGGGGGTGGGGAGGCAAAAATATAAAGAAGATTTTATAAAATCCAAAATAATCGTTATTACTTTAGACACACAACTGCATTCTTAGAGATAAATGGGGACGTTCAAACTACATAGAGAATTCTAATACAAAACTAAGTTTTATTAATAGTCTGGTATGAAAAAAATAGATTTCTAGCCATAACTTTTGATTGGAAAGAGATATTGGGGTAATTTTGTCACAGGAATTATTTTTGAGACTTGACTTTTTTGTAAAAAATATAAAAACAACAAAGGGGTACCCTTGTTGTTTTGATGACAAAAACAGTAAAATAATTTTTGCGCTTAGCTGGAAGAATTTTTGCAAATAAATGCTATGTCATATGAAATGTTGCTGTTTTTAATTGATTTCATTTTTACAACCACAACAATTTTTGAGTCATTTTTTGAGTAAAAAGTCAATATTTTGGACCTTTTTTGGCATACTCATAAAACATATATACACAGACTTAACGGTACAGTTCGACCTATTTTTGTGAAGTGATTTTATTGAACTTTTGAACAAAAAAAATTTGAATGAAATATATTAATGGACAGCGGAGATATTTGTATCGAAAGACCAAACTTTGATTTTCATGTCGTTTTTTTCTCATTCTTAGGTAACGATGTTTTATGAAAAAGTCGTTGTACAGAAAATTTCTCCAATTTTGAAGATATGTGAGTGTTTTTGATGTCAAAATAACAAAAAAATTTTAAAATTAAATATAAAAAAATCTTCGATACTAAAAAGTTTTATAATAACAAAATTACCGTTAGTTGAAAAATTTCAGAGGGGGCGTGGCAAAAACTAAGTATGTAACATTTTAAGTTGGGATAAGCTTAATATGTGTACCTAGTTTGAGCAAAATCCGTTGAGCCGTTTAGATTTGTATAAAGGCCAAACATACAAACAAACAAACAGAAAATTAGTTTTATTACTATAGATTATGCTTACTTTTCAGCTCCGATTGAACGTTTTTATTTGCAAAAGCGGAAAAAGTTTTAAAATTGCAACCAACAGCGTTAAAAATACAGACTCTGGAGTCAATTTTATTTTTAAAAAATAATATTGAATACAGCTGTGTCGAATTTTACAATTTTTTAAAGACAAGACCTGAAATATTAAGAGTGCACTCTAGTTCGTCGGCTAAAAAATTGGCTATTTTTGGGAATTTTTCGTGAGCTTGCTATGAAAGATATGTTTGTATAAGTTGTAAGGAATGATAAATGAAGTCTTAATTTATAAAAATAAAAAATTGTATTAATGTTTTTTAATAATTTGGAGGCAGGTCGGCTCCCACACGATATCTCGGCATCTGTTTATCTGAAACAAAAAATCGAAGTGTTTTAGATTCAATATGACAAGGTATATAAAATAGACTATCAATATTAATTTTTAGCAATTTTTGTTAACTTTAAGTAACAAAAACAAAAAAAAAATTAAAAAATTATTTTTTTCGCTGTTATTTGTAAAAAAATATAGTAAACATCAATTTTTTTAACACGATTATAGTCTATTTTGTAAGTAGTTTTGTGTTAAATATGTGGTTAAAATATCAGAAGGATCAGCCCACTGGAAAAATAGTGTGGGGCGTCCGTGAAAACGTAGTTTTGAGAAAAACGCTCTTAAAGTTTTTTAAATGCTTTCTAACATGAATTCAGGTCGAGACAGTTTTGGGTTGAAAAAATTACTTATACTGCTCGGATCTTCATAAAAATTCAGTACAATATTCTTAGATACATATACAATTAGACTTCACCCTTAATAAAATTTACAGCCAAGACAAATACGATTTCAAGCAAAGAGAAAAAAACAAATTAATGTAGCGCTTCAATTCAGTGACAGTGAGAGCGAATAATGATAACTTTTTTTGGTCTCTGTATACACTTGAATGTGTTTTTTTACATTTTTTTTTATTTAACTACTTTGAAAGTGCGTATAACTTTTAATTTTTTATTATGCTTTTGTTTGTTTTTTAACAATTTTTTGTATTAGAAATATATATGGATTTCAAATATATAAAATTAATATTTAGTTTTTTTTTCTGAAGACTTTTTGGTTTTAGATAGATTGCATACACAAAACTTTTTAAGGAAAACAAAAAGAGGGTGGGACGATATTTAAAGAATATTGTGGGTTTTATTGATTTTAACATAAATTACTCGAAATCAAAAAACATTAATATTAGTCTATGTTTTTATTTTTTATTTTTTACATATTAGCTACTTATTTCAACAGTTCGAGATAAAAATCTTAAAAGGCTCTTCTATCATTAAACGAATAAAGCTTTATTTATTATTATTAAAATAAAAAAGTTTAAATCAATTGTTTAGTACAAGAGACACAATTTGTTGCACCACTATAACAAACTTATAACCAAAACACTTTATTCCTACAACAAAGGAATTAACTTCGACTGTACCGAATTAAAAATACCCCCACTTCCGTATTTCAGTATATACGAAGTTGTCAATGTTGTATAATTTTGATGACCCCACTTTTATAGGGCGTGGTTTTTATCCAAATATATTAAATTTGGAACTCAGAGTTTATCCTAATTATCAAAGCTTATGTGTAAAATATCAAGTTAAAACCACCATTTTGTTGAATTTATGAAGGTTTTGTATTATAATGACGCCACTTTGAGTGTGAGGTAGGCGTGATTATCATCCACTTTTGACAAATTTCAAATATGTGGTGAATATTTTACTCCAAAGCTTATGTGCAAAATTCCATGTTCATATATTAATTTTTGTGACATTTTAAGAGAAACTGTTTTGATAAAGTCACTTCGTATGGGAGGTAGGTGTGGTGTTCATCCGATTTTGCTCATTCCCGAATTTTATTTTCGTTTTTTGAATATAAGCATATATTTTTGATTTCATTACGATAGCTTACAAATTGTGGCTCTAATGGTGTTGACAGACAGACATACGGACAGACGGACATAGCTAAACCTACTCAGGAGGTAATGCTGATCAAAAATATATATACTTTTTCTATACCTACCACGTCTCCTTATTAGCGTTACGAACGGAGTGACGAAGTTAATATACCCTTTACGCAATACGCGTGCGGGTATAAAAAGTTACGTTAAGGCCAATGTTAGTCGCTTCGTCGTACACTACATTTATAAAAAGATTCCCACCATCCAATTAAAAAGCCAAACACATCCGAACACAACGAGGGCAGCTTAACAACTATTGTGGTTACTACAATATGTATAGAGAACACGATACAAACACAGTCTTATCATTTTTAAAAAATATTAAAACATCATACAAAAGTGGTCCTGATAACATACCTTCGTGTATATTAAAATACTGCTGTGAAGAATTAGTAACTCCAATCTCTCTACTATTTACTTCATCATTAAATTCCTGCTATTTTCCTGCAGCCTGGAAGCATTCATTTATTATTCCTTTGCATAAATCCGGAAATAGATCTTTAATTGATAACTACCGCGGCATCGCAAAATTAAGCGCTTTGCCTCAACTTTTAGAGGCAATTGCTACATCACGACTATCGCATAGCGTTAAATCTTTAATGTTTCCTTTCCAAAATGGTTTTCTTTCTGGAAAATCCACTGTTACTAACCTTCTCGAATTTACATCAAAAACTATAGAAAATTTTAGAAAAGGCATGCAGACTGATGTCATTTACACGGATTTTAGCAAAGCTTTTGACGTTGTAAATCACAAAATATTGATCTTAAAATTAAATCTTGTTGGATTTCCTATACCGTTGGTAAAGTGGATTGAATCTAACTTAAGCAATAGAACACAATCTGTTATTTTTAAGTTCAAGAAATCACACGAGTTTCCTGTTACTTCAGGAGTACCTCAAGGAAGTCATCTCGGGCCCCTTCTGTTTCTACTTTATATAAACGATTTACCATCTGTCATAATGCATTGTAGCATCTTAGTATTTGCTGACGACGTCAAACTTTTCCTTTCTTTTAAAAATGATAATGACCTGTATTTTTGCAAGCCGACATTGATCATCTTCATAACTTGTGCAAAACGAACCGTATGAACCTCAACATAAAAAAATGCAAGCATATGTCTTTCTCGCGAAAACCACTAATTAAATGTACCTTCAAAATTTGTGGTTATCCATTGGAGTCCTTAGCTATTTTCAATGATTTTGGAGTTACAATGCATCCTAAACTACGCTTTAATATTTATGTAAATAAAATAATAAATAGAGCAAATTGTACTTTAGGATTTATGAAACGTTGGGCAAAAGAGTTTAATGATCCATTCATAACGAAAATCTTATTCACTTCCCTGGTGCGGCCTATCTTAGAATACGCTTCAGTTGTTTGGTGCCCACGATACGATTGTTACATAGACGACATTGAATCAGTGCAGAAACAATTTCTTTTGTTTTGCTTAAGCTATCTTTATTGTCATAAAGATTTTCACTTACCACCTTATGAATATCGGTTACAACTTTTAAATCTTTCTTCTTTAAAAAATCGGAGAACTATGATAAATGCTTGTTAGATTATAAAACTTTTACATGGATATGTCAACAGTCCATATTTATTGAGTAAAATATATCTTAATATTCCTCTTTGTCCTAGAAGATCTTTTGAGTTACTCCACATGAACTTTTGTAGAACCAGTTGCTTGCAACATGAACCTCTTAGAAGCGCTTGCGGTGATTTTAATTTTGTATTTGATGTTATATCCTGAAGTGAATCCATGGGCTCAATCAAACAAAAAAGTTATAGATTACCTTAAGTATCGTCGTTGATTATGATTAAGTTCTCTCAAACATATATCTGATGCATCTGGTGATATTTGTAAACACATTAATATAACAATCTAAATGGATAAATGGACCTAAGCCGAAAATGGATAATTTTGGTGTATGAACATTTAAATAATCTGAATGGACCTAAACCTGGGATCTTCATTTGCCTTATATCTTCATGATAAATGCGACTACATTTGTCTACGGTACCGTGGTGTCTTGGTTTTTACCTTTTAAAACACTACGTTAGATCGATTTGTAATATATTTATATGAGTGGCCGATAAGACCTAGTTTGTCTTGGTGCCTGCGTTCGCAACTGGTTTTCTTTGTTTTATGAAAATTGGTTTGGTGACCTAGTTTGTCGAGTAACCACCCTGTCAAGCCAGGATCCCACCGGCTTCAAGAAGACAGAACGATACATATTATATATATATATACTTATTGAAGTGGTGTTTTATTGGGTATGAGACCTTGTTTGTCACACGACTCCGCCGAAGTCCGGATACAAAAATTGTTGCTAACTTGACCTTGTTTGTCTTGAAAACGCAACCCTGCTATGCTGTCTGATATTACCGATTTGACTTAAATTTTTTTTTTATTTTTATACTTTAATAAAATTATATACCTTAAGCAATTTATTAAAACTTTATAGTTTGTAAATAATACATGATTTCAATCTAAATCACACTGTATATTTTTGAATTGTATTAAATATCTTATTTTATCATTTTAAATTTACTATAAAACCTGTTAAAGTTTAGCAATTGAATAAATAAATCAAACAAATAATAGGTAATATCATAAGCGTCTTTTGATATCCATAAAAGAAAAATTGGTTGGAAAATAAAAAAAAATCACAAGTTTTCCAGGCCAATTTTACAATTTTGGACCCCTATAACTTTTAAGCAACTTGCGAGTGGCCTGGATTAATACTTAGAAGGTCTTAATACATATAATTAAAAAAAACAAAAATGTAAATTTTGAGTTTTTAGTATTCTTCAATTAAGCCTTCATATTTTTCTCTTTATATATTCTAAGCCATCACGATTTTAGGTAAAGATAAAAAAATACGCGTCAAAATATAACATTTGTTACGTTCGGCAGTTTTGCCGCGAGATGTGCTCCTCTGAAAAATTTTCATCAAATGGCAAAATGCACTATGTTGGATTGCCGCGCACACGAACGGAACTACAAGTCGGACGTACTTAGCAAAAAGTGAGAAATTTTTGTCTTCCATCGGACATGTCCATCCGCCTTGATTTTTTGCACACGAACGATACTACATGTGTGATGACTTGACAGGTCGGATGGACATGTAGTATCGTTTGAGGGGCCCTAATCATTTCTGTAAAGATTTTTATGAAATCAGTAGTGAAAATTATTTGTGAGTTAAGCATAATACTCTGTTCCGTTTCATGTGAAATTCCACTCAAATCTCTATACAAAATAAGACAGCTGATTTAACAAAATTTTCTTCAGAGCAGTACTCTGTTCCGCAGCGTGAAATTATCGCTGCATGTTTCTGAGCAACATTTTTTCCACGACGATTTAATTGTACTGCCTATTTATTTTGAAGTGAAAAGAGAGAGATCATATAAAATTTCCCAACTCACTCTCTGAGTCTCTCTGAGAAGCGTTGCCACAGGAACTCCTTGCAACAAACTTTAAGTCAGAAATTTCACGCAACAAATAAATGAATGTTATCAGCGAAATTTCACTCCAGCAAACATAGTACTATGCTTAAAGCCTAAACCAATTTGAAAAAATGTCTTATTAGCAGCAAATATATAATGGCAAAAACATCTTATTTTTATATATATGTGTTGACCCATTAGTGTTCACCCTTAACCAGGGTCAGTCGAATTAAGGCTGTCTTTGTAAATATAATAATCAAAATTTTCGAAGCCATTTTTTCATCATACATTACCTTATACTTTATGCATAATCTGCTCTTCTAGAAATGAAAACACATGATTTTAATAAAATGAAATCAATTTTTTTTATTTCGATATCACTAAATGAATAAAATTTACAAAAGGTACATCATTTACAAATTCAATAACTTCAGAAAAGTATCATTATAACTGGTTTATTTATGATATTTTTTTTTATTTTTAGTTTAATTTTCTGTGAAATACAGAAGACAAAATGGTTTTTTTATTTTGAATAGTTAGGTTTTTTTTTTAAAGAGTGATTTATATTAATATACACAAACACTAACTTTATTTACATACGATACAGTTGCTTAAATTTTTTTTCTTGTTATGAATATCTTTGAATTTTACATTTATTATCAATAGCATTTTATAAATATTTTAACTTTTAACAAAACGCAAGATTCAATTAACTACATTTAGCTTGCTTGACTCTCGTGGTTTATTTTGACTACATATTTGACTAGTTTTATGTTTTTTCTAACTTAATGACTATATATAAATTCAATTTAATAGTTATGTATTTTTGCTTAGAGTTTATATCGTTGGAAGGCACTTCAAGTGATTCAATAAAGTGTTGGTTTTATTTTTTTAATAGAAGAAGTAACAAATAAACTTAATATTTTTAATAGGCAAAACAACAAAATTTGGATGGTAGAAGTCAATTAATCCTTAGTCAAGTTAATAGTTAGTTGAAATAAATATTAGTTTAAGCTACTCAGGCGCGTCATAATTTTCTTAACTATTTTTGATACACATATACTTAATATAATTTTCTTTACTTTGTTTATTTTACCAAAAAATTACATTTATTTTTCATATAAAATTCATAAGATTTTTAAAACTTAAAATAAAAACTGTTAAATGCAATTAAGAACACAATTCTCAAGTAGAAAAAAGTATTCATGCACTGAGTAATGAGTTTGGTTTCAATAACTAAATGCATTGTGTTGGCGCCGTTCATACAATATCTATTGACTTTAAAGAAATATTGGTAAATATTACCAAGCATAGTCGTTGCTCATTAAATTCGCATATGTTTAGTCAAAGCAGTTTTTTAATTGAAGGGTTTTGGTTGGCGTTACTAAATATTGCTTTGTCATACATTAAAATTTTCTATTTTACCTTTAGTAATAATTAACAAAGATTAAGAAATAATTACTAAATCATATAATAATTTAATCGAATATAACTTAAATTGAATATAATTTATTAAATAGAACTAAATTGAAGGAATTTATATTTCCGGGTAAGTTTTTCGTTCAATGTTTTAATATACATTTACGTTTATATCTTTTTGAAAGTATTATATTATAGTGACTCTAATCACTGCTACACCAAAGATAATAGATTGGCCTTGGAAAAAAAAATTCGTAAACAAAATCAAATCAGAGAAATATAAAGGAGATAATATATATATATATAAAATTTTTTAATTCAAGAGCGCAAAAGAAGCCACTAATCTTTACTATAACAAGATAAATATTTCTTCTAACTAAAAGCAATGTTCAAATTAAAATTTTTTTCCAATAACCAAATATTTATTCGCTATATGCAAGCATGCCATTTGTTACCTCTGTTGATAGGAAAAACACTCTTTTTTCAGAATGTCGGATGCTTTTTCTTTAGTAATAATTTATTTTTTATTTTTATTATTTTGTGGCTCAAAAACATGAAACAAAAATAATAAAAAACATGATAATATTTTAAAACTGCATTGAAGTAATATTGACGAGAAATGCCAACAATTATTTTATAGATATGCCACTCTGGCAATTTTCAGTGATGGACATACATATGTATATACACTCAAAAAAAATCTGCTTCCTTTAAATTAAGAAACTGTGGTTTCATTTCAAAGGCATGGGTTTTCCAATATTCTATAAAGGCCATGTATTCTCTCTTTAATGTAGAGAATTTTTACATGGCTAACGACCTCATGTCTTGATTTCGTTGCAACGTTATCAAAACAGCATCTTAGTTTTAAAGACAAGTTTTTACTTAAATATAAGAGATAAAGGTATGATAAAAGTTAAATATCCGAACATTTTATAAAAAAAGAAATAATTTGAAGAAAAACTGTATTGATATCAAGTCTAGTTGCTACATTACAGCATGATTTCTTAAATTTGGAGAAACATAAGTTACAATACTTGGATATTTTATAGAAATGCATGTAAGTTTTTCTTTTTTTGTACACCACAAGAGATTTATTTTAAGGATGTTTTTCTTATATTTCTAGAGAAATGCTTTAAAATGACTTACGAAGCGAACGATTCTTAATGAAGCAAATTAAGCGATAATTGTTTAACAACTGCGATGGTCGAATGGATAAGCCCATGCACTTACACTCAGGCGGCTGAGGTTCAAGTCTCCGGATATTACCACTATTTTGCAATTTAGTTTAATATTAATAATAATGTTTGCAGTTTTTCATCAGTATAAATTTTTGAAAAGAGTTGCTATTTTTTTGCAAAAATTACAAAATTTTTCCAGGAATTCAATGAAAAATTTCTTATTTTTCTTATTCCGCTGACAAATAAACGGCAGAAAATTTCTTATTTTAAGAGAAAGTGTTCCTTTTTGTTATAGCTGATGATAAATAAACGGTAGAAAACCTTACGCAAATTTAATAAGATTTCAGCACAATTGCGCTAAATTTCTTTAATTTAGCGAAATAGTTCGAAATGATTGGATAATTATCCATAACTATTTCACATCTTCTGGTGTCAATTTAACGAAAAACATATATATCATTTTTAGAAAATCGGCCATGGCGCTAAATGAAGCCCGATTTTCTAACAATTTTGTGCTTTTTTCTAGATTTTCTGGAAATTTTTTTCTGAGTGTATATAGCAAATTTTTTCACCATTTAATATTTTGTACGACAAAAAAGAGCAATAACGATGGCAGAGTAAAAATATGATTGCGTTGACAAATTTTTGGTCGTAAACATTTTTATATTTTGTGTAAAAACTCTACTATTAAAAGCCAAACTTTTTGTGTTGACCAAAAAATGCATGAATACGGTGACTGTTCGTTTTGTTTTATTAAGAACAGTTTTTTGTTTAAAGTCATTGTTCTGTATGATTTTTTTTTTTTTTTTTTGTTTAAATTAAAGCTTGAAATGTTTTTTTACATGATTTTAATTGTGATTTATTTAGATCAAGTAAGTTTGAAGAAGCCAATTTACGCCCCATTTTCATGGGATAATCATGGAGTGAAGCAAAGTGCGCCAGGTCTAAGCTAAATTAAGCTGCAATTTTGGCAGTCGACTTTTTTCGAGTACGAGATGGTTTAGGAAAACAACTCTGTATAGAGACAACCATACAGCAGGCTAAAGACAGAACTGCTTTGGAGGCTGCTAAGCCCACATCTTCAGTAGTCTTAAGTGCTCAAACTTACTTGATCTAAATAGCTACAGTTAAAATCATGTATAAATTTAAAGAAAAGTTCGCATTTAATTATCAAAAAAAAAAACTTTAAATGTTTAGAATATTAAGATATGTTCTCTATTTCACATAACAAAGTTATTGAAAGTTGATAAAGCAAAAGAAATCCGAGATTCTTGGTAGCCTCGTACCTTTATTTAAAAAGTTATTTTATAAGTTTTTTGAGTTTGTTAATTTGTTTTTTACATTTAAATTTTTAAGGGAAGAACCACATTGCGAATATAACACTTTATAAACAATTTAAACCCAAAGGACAAGATTTTTGTATCATCAATATTAAGATAAAAGAGATACAAATCGTTATTTAAAACATTTTCCAAGAAAATCGAAAAAGAAACCGAGTTTTTCAAAATATACTCAAATATATACCTTTAAATAACATAAGATTAATACCTTAGTACCACAATAGTGCGAATTCACACCAACGGTTATATCTTTTTGAAGTATATAAAGAAGAAACTTTTATTTGGAGTTTATTAGCAAATTTGATTTTGTTTTTAAATATTTCGCTTAAAGCACAAAACGCTTTATGAAACAACTTTTGTTTTAATTATTTGTTATACTATAAATTAGTCGGTACTTGCAAATAAAATAAAAAATAAATTTGGTCGTTTAAATAATGTACCTTAAGGCAACAAAGAGGAGAAAACAATTTTTTAAATGCCATTCAGTGACCTTGATTGGCTGTTTTTTTTTTACTCCAAGCCCTCAGACACAGTATAAGTTAAATAAGCAAATTCAACGGTATTCGACAGTTGAAATACTCGACATATTTGCCTTTTTAAAATGCAGGTTGGTAGAAAAGTATTGAAAGCGGCACTTATTAACCATTTTGATCTGTCAACTTATTCTTTCTATACGAGGCATTTCAAGTTGACGAGCCATTTAATTGTTTGCATTGGAAAAAACCGAATATCGTATAAGAATAAATTTTCGGTTTTGGAAGTTTTTTAGCAAAAAAAAAAATTCAAACAATAATGGTAAAAGTTTTAAGAAAACCTTTTCCTTCATTTCCAACTGTACATTGTTGGGATTTAGAGCTTAAACGTGGTCGTATAAGCGTTGAAGATGTACTTGTTAGTGATAGTCCAAATAATCTAACAACACCAGAAATCAGAAATCATTGAAAGTGTATGATATTTTTGTGAATATCGAAGTTTTCTATAGGCATCTCAGACGAAGAAGTACTCCATATTTTACATGAAGAATTGCATATGAAAATTAGTGCTGCCGCATTCGTTATCAGTTCCACAAAAACTGATTCGAAAACAAAATTTCTCAGCGTAATTTGAAGCTATTTAAGCAAAATAGAATAGATTTTTTAACGTTATTTTATAACTGTGGATGAAATTTGGATCTACCACCGTGATACTAAACTGAAAAACATAACGTTTACAGTGGTCTAAAGCTGGTAGTTCATCAGTGTTTTGGAATGAAGAAAGGAATTTTGTTGATTGATTATCTTGAGAAAAGTAAAATAATTAACTGAGTTTTAAATTGAGTTTTATTGCATTCATTTGGATCAGCTGAATGAAAATCCGCGTTAGGAAAGGGTTGCTTTGTAGAAGAAATTATACATTTTTTTTATAAAGCCAATGCACGTGTTCGCATAAGTGTTTTGTAGGAATTGCTTGAATGCCCACAGTATTTACCAGATTTGGCTCCCAACGACTGCTACCTCTTCAGAAACTTGAAACAATTCCTTCGAATGAAGAAGCTAATATAGCCATGGTACGTTATTTTGCAGAGCTTCCGGAAAATCATAACAGAGATGGTATAAAATTATTAGAAAACCATTGGAATAAGTGTTTTGAAGTTCATTAGTCATAGATTAGTTATATTGAATAAAAAAACTAATTTCGTATACGAATTCATATTCATTCAATTTTGCTTTTAATACTTTTAAACCAATCTGTGAGACCTCTAGAGCAAATATTTTCGATTTTTGGACAGTTCAATTTTGCACTAGTGTGTTATTTAATGGTAAAAAATAATAGACTATTTTGAAATTGGCTACATATTGACTTTAGTAAAATAACAATTTTTTGTATTTTGCTATAGTCACCGTAAGCAAGAATCATTAGGGGTGTTCACACTGACTTGGGAAGATGGGTAGATTTGCAACATTTTGTTTTTGAAAAGTGCCATTGCACCCAAGTTTCCATCTATCAGTCTACTCTAGCTGACACCCTGACTTGTTTAGGTAGATTGATTTCTTGCCAAATTGAGTATTTTTGACGTTTTGCAAAAATAGTCAATAATTGACCAACGGGCATCAAATTTACAACATTTGTTGTCAAGGCTAATATCTCAAATAATAACAAAAAAATTGCCACACCCCCTATTACCACCCACAATTCAATAAAAACGCTATATTTGAGACGACTTGGTTGCATTGAACTAAAATTTTTTAATTTAGTTCGTATGGCAACTTAACCAAAAATGGACGTGGTCGAACTAATTTTACGCCCCATTTTCAGGGGATAATCATGGAGTTAAGCAAAGTGCGCCAGGTCTAAGCTAAATTAAGCTGCAATTTTGGCAGTCGACTTTTTTCGAGTACGAGATGGTTTAGGAAAAACCCCCTTTTACCGCCCTCAAATCAATAAAAATGTTATATCTCGGATGGTTTTGATAGTATTTAACTAAAATTTGGTAATTTAGTTCATATGGTTACTTTCGAAACATCAATGTTGACTTGACAGTTATAGATGCTGAAAAACATCGGTTATAAGACCGATATGTTGATGTTTTTCCGAAGTTTCCATTTTTGTATTAGGCCTAGAATTGAGGTCGAAAAAAATAAGTATTATTTTTATAGATTACATATTTTTTATTTGCACTCCATTATAAAATATGAAAGAAAAAATAATTTCTTACAAAATATGGACGCAGAAAAATTTACAAAAACAAAATTTGAAAAAAAGAATCGACAAAATTTCTGTATTTTGTATGAAAAATTTCTTTTTTTGTAATATTTCCTCCGACCTAAAAAAAAACTGATTTTTTGTTCATACAGAACACATATGATTTGTTTTTTTAAATTAAAAATAATATGACTAGTATACAATATGACGACTTCGCTTACGTATGCGTGCCAATCACTCGTCGCAGACCGATGTATCGACGATAAACATCGATGTTTATGAACGCTATATTGTCGATGACGATACTATCGATGTATCGTTTGCATAACTAGTGGTAGGACAACGTATGCCAGGGATTACTAGTGAATTGTAAAATGCTGCGCAGCTCACGTTAAAAATTACTCATACACGGTAAGAAATCTTGTAATGGATTTTAATACAAAGTATTACAAAGATTTTTCATTCAAAAAGTTTTAAATATAATACTCCTTAATTGATTGCAACATTTTTTAATATATTTTGTTTTACATTTTACTACAGTTAAAATTACAACGACATTTTATACCTTTGGAATTAATTCGATACTATTGTGATATCATATTTAATTTTTCTTTTTATTTTTAAGATATGCTCTATTATACTTCAATATAATTTTGCATAAAATGTTAATACATTTAAAACATTACAACGATATATTTTATACCCTTGGAATCAATTTGATACTATATTTACTATTATACATAATTTTTAATACAAAATCATTATTAAAAATTAATACAAACTGAGCATTAAATTTCAATATTTTTTTTTTAATTACAACAGAATTTTAATATTTGGCCAGTATTTAATTTTAATACAATTTTGGTGTGGGCATGTATGTAAGCCAAAAAGTATTAAAATTTATTCCAAGATTTCTTACAGTGTATATAAAATAACTTTGCACTATAATAACTGAGCACATATAATTGACAAAAAATTATTGGGTGGCAATCCTCGTCCAGCTGTCGTTAAACTCTCATATATAAACCGGGGAGATTAAATAAACATGCAGCACTGCTCAAAGCTATTCTACATACAAAGTACTCAATTGCAATTTAGGGTGCTCGCAGTAATCAAAATTACTCAAACTACTCAAGTCAGTGTGAATACCCCCATTGTTTTTTATTTATTTTGTTACCAAACAAAATATTGCAATACATCACAAAGGTGGTTACTATAATTAAGAAACAGTCCAAATTAGAAAAATGCCAAAAGAATGAAATTATACAGAAATGTAATTAAAAAGTTGTATTGTCCCTATCGGAAACAAAAGGTCAATTGCCAAAAAATAACTAGTTTAAAAGTACTTGAAAAGAAACTACTTTAAAATTAGTTTAAAATACATGCAGCATGCGTCGGTTCGGTCTAAGTTTTCATTGCTATTTTGCTTTGCTAAATTCTCTTTTTCTCATATGTTGTTTTGTTATGTTCCAGTTTCTGTTATTTCATTGCATCTTTCTTGTGTAATGAAATAAACAAAAAATTGAAACAAAAAATAAACTGTTATAGATCATAATAACAAAATTGTACATTCAAGAATTTAATTTCAAGCCCGCAAGTTCGGTGCGAAGTGCGAGTGTTCAATTAAATTAAAGTTGTGAGTTACAAAAAATTTAAATGAACAGTGGTTACAGCAAAAAAAAAAAAAAATAGCAAGATTATTAAAGAAACAGTAAGAGGAAAACTAATCAAAGTTGCAAGAAAATAACCTTGAAAGTGAAGTGAAAAAATGAAATGATCAAAAAATTACCCAGCAACCAAATGAAGAGTTGCTTCATATGAGCCGTTTATTTTACGCTAGTACATCTATTTTTTGTATTTTGTGGTGTTAGATAATGCAAGTTTATTATCCAATAGTTTTCATGGTGCTGGCTTAAGAAAAATAAGGTTTTATTAAACCTTGCCACACTTTCAAAATTAGTTCATTATTGTAATCGTTTATATAAAGTCTAATATTTTATGCAGAGTTTTTTTAATAACAAAATAAAAATTGAAGAGTGAAATAGAACTAATAAAACAGTTTTTAAATATTCCAGTGCAAAAACGAGCATAAAAAAGATATGGGCATTTCCACAGAAAAGTCTACCGTGACTAACAAGAGAAACATTGTAATTTTATTAATTAAAGCAATTTCTACATAAATTCATTTATCATGATGATCAAATCGTCTGTACTGTTTTACAAATGTAGTTTTTATTTTTCGTAGATGTTTAGTAAATTTTTCTTAAATTATTTTGTTTTAGTGAAAATAGAAGACATTTGCTAGAGATAATGAAATGGTTGGGGCAAAAAAAGGACAATATATAAAAATTGCTTTTTAATTACTAAATTACATAATTCTGTGTTGATAAGCAATAATAGTTTAAGTCGACTTAAAAAATAACTGAGTTATTGATGTAGCTGTGTTTCACGCATATAGCACTATAAACACACAAAATCTAGAGTTTCTAGCATTGCCTTAGCCAAAGTTATAACACAAAATTGAAAGACCTTTTCACATAACTTATATGGCGATTAAAAAGCTCGAAGCAAGTTTTCTCAAAACTTTGAAATCAGACTTAAGCTATTATTGCTTATCGACACAGAATTACTAATTTACCTTATAAATTAATTACCTTATTGAACTACAGTTGAAATTAAGGTAACGTAATGCCAGTTACGTCACGCCATATCATAAAGCTTAATAAAAAAAAAACCAGAGAAAATTTTACATTTGATCACTTGGAAAATAAACAAACTTATGTTTTTTCAAATCCTTCTAAAAGAATTGTATACGATAAGTCTTGCCCGAATCAGAGAGTTTTGCAAATATTCTAACCCAAGTCAAAAATCGGTGGGGGGAGGAGGTACATAATGTCCACCTCAAAAATCAGTTCTGTTCCAGATAGAAGAGAGTGTTTTAAAGTTAACAAAACTTTCATAGCAAATATTAAAACTGAACCAAAGTATAAAGTTATTGACTTCGTAATTGTAAATATATTTATTTCTTTCTATTGGCAGTGTTGCCAATATTACTAAAATTTGCCAGTGTTGAAAGTTAAGATACTATTGTCGAAACACTACATGATATACTTATTATTATTATTTCAAATCCTGTCGTAATATATCCGTAAAAATAGTTTCAACCTAAGATGGAGTTGCACAACTTTTAAAATAAGCATATCTACCATCAATACCTAAAACTTCCTTCCCTCAAAAATTTGGCAATCTGATTTTTTTACTACAAAATGCTTTTAGATAAAAGATCATTTTAAGATTTATATAGTTATCATTATATCAATTTTTTAAAAATGAACTTGCCCCACTTTTAAAATAAACGGCTCATATATTGAAATTCGTTACGATAGCTCTAAAATTACGGCTGCTATCGTGATCACAGACGGACAGACTGGCGGACATGGTGATCGACTCAGGAGGTGATGCTAATCAATATATATATACCTGCCACGCCTTCTTATCGGCGTAAAATGAATACATAATTGTCAATTACAACATCGATGGGACCCACGGTGAAAAGAGGCTTAAGGACTTCATAAAGTCTTACCCAGCCTTAAAAAATAAACATTTATAGGAAAATTATTTGATTTATTTAAAAATTTCTAATATTTTCTTTCTTTTTCCTTTCACTAGACGCCTTCTTTTCTATGGAAGAGACAAAACCAGAAGACATTGTTCGAAAGGCTTTCAAGGCTTACAAAAAGTGTCGTTTTCACGCATAGTGTCTTTAAAGAAAACAGCTCTAAATTTGAAAATACATTTTTTTTGCATATATTTTGAAAAAATCTTGTGCAAAAATTAAGTAAAATAGCAAGTTATATATTTAAATAAATCCAAAATATGAATTTTTTATAGACTATTACTTTAAAAGTAGTCAGTTAGTATAAAATTAACCAATATTAAAGAAATTGAATATAAACTTCTTTTAAATAAGTTGGCTTTAAACTACTTTTAAAGTATTTAAAAATAAAGTACTTTTAAATAAGTTGAAAGCACATGCACAGTACAACAACTGACTTACTCTAATGACAACCCCATGTTAATAAAGTCAGTTGGTGAAAAGAGAAAAAGTAAGAATTTCAACTAGTTTTAGTTAAAAAAAGTAGTGTTTAAGTACTTTTAAATTAGTTTATTTTCCTGTACGGAATATTCTCTTAATGAATTAAACTAAGTATTTTATTTTAACTGAAGCGTCAACATTGTCAATTGTTGTTCTAATATTCAGAATATTGTTCAGTTGCAATGCAAACAATTTTTCTGCAAATTCACTGTTTAGACAAAAGCTGAACTAAAATAAAATTAATTTATAAGAATATTTATTTAGTTTCATGACGATTCTTATATCTTTGTTATATATTAAAGTTCAGTTGTTATAATTGTATGCAATTAGTGTTGGTTGCTATCGTAATCATCTTAATTAAGTAGCCGACGATATTAAATTTCTCGAACAGGGTTTTATTTGTTATATATTATCTTCACAATAATTAAAATTCATTGCTGTTTTTTTCGTTAAAATAAACATATACTACGTGGGTTGAAAAGTCTTCGTCCTGATACAGAAATGCCACCACTAATAAAACTTCCATTTGCTTTCCATCTTAATATATAAAAGGCAAGCACTCTGTTCCGTGCCCAAAGTATGTACATCGTAATACATGAAAGGCAAGCATGCTGCTCCGCACACAGTATTTCTCAAACTATAATTATTTTTTTTTGACAGTAAAGCACTTTTACTAGACATACTGTTCTCAAAAATGTTCAGCCTGAAATTATGCTCAGAAAATAAATTTGATACTTATCAGTGACAATATTGGGTTTTTAGTAACTTAGTTTTTACAATAGTACGTTTTTAATCTAACTACTCCTTTTATAAATAAGTTATGACGAATTAAATGATATTCTCCGCAGCGGGTTGCTACGTATATAATGTTTGCTAATTTTTCAATACTGCTTCAACACTGAAAGTCTTATGTAAAGTTGTATATTTATATTTTGCAAAAATCAGGTGAATAAAAAATCAAGCTTTAAGAAGAAAAAAAAGTACTTTCGGCAAATGGCTCCAAAAAGGAAGTGTGCGGAGGACCCCCGTCGTAGGATAGTCATTTATACTAGTAGAGTATAAACTTAATATAGATTACTTTTAAAATTTCATGACATTTTATCAACGCGTTTGCAAGTGATTGCTCTCAAAGTGACGCCTACCTCTGTATTTTTGTTTACCATGGAAAAAAGTGAGTATCGTGTTTTGATATAAAACATTAGGATTTCCAATAGGAAATATTGGGTAAAAATACTGCTTAAGCCAAGGTATTGCTTAATAAATGTTACGACATATCTTCTCCATCTAATTCGATTGTTTCCTGAGTATCATCGTGATCATATGACGCAATTGATGCACTACGTTCAGGAGAGCCAAATGAGGCATTAGCTACAAAAACATCCGAAAAACTACTGAAATTGTGCTGAATAACCACAAAGTAAAATTGCCTGTTGCATAACTATTTACACAATACAAATTCCTTTTGTGAAGGACTTGCGCAAATCACTCAATCAAGAAAAGCATAAAAATGTTGGAGATAGAGATTATATGTCGAAGATAAAACAGTTTTTTACTAATTTTTTCATTGTCAAACTCAAGGCTTTTCAAACCATGTAGTGTTAGCTAAAACCCAAAACTCCAAGTATTTTTTAAGACTGACGCAAAACTTGACAGTTGGAGAGAAATATGGACAAACACATTTGATCAATAGATAGGCGTTAGGAGAGGCTCGAAGAATAAAGAATTTTAGTAAAGAAAATGCCTTTTTTTAATAGTCAATGATATGAAAATGTAGTTTTAGCTATGTCTTTTGATCGTGAGGAAAGATATTGGGTTTTTTATATTGATAAATTACTTTTGAAGCTTTGAAGAATAACATCTTGAAAAAATAACAAATTTCTTTTACACATATTAGGACAAATAAAGTGTAAGTTCAATAAAAACATTTTTCGCGCAATTTTTGAGTTAAAAGTAAATATTTTTAACACTTTTTTGAAAAAAGTTTTAAATATATATATATATATATATATATGAGGAGTTCAGTCAAAAGCTCTTTTTCATTTTAAAAATAGATAAATGTAAAAATAAAACTTGAAGCTAGAATTATGGTCTATTTATACAAATTGGCCCCAAAGTAAGTTAAAATCGCAGGCTCTTCACGGTATTACGTCATGAAATTTATTTGTATGCATTTTGTGTGTTTTTGAGTTGTTACAGGAATGACACAAGTGTCAGGAATGACGGTTACAGGAATGACAAAAATGTTTTTATTTGCAGATTTTAGAGACTTATTTGGAGGTATCAGAGAAAATGAATACACTTTTTCGCACGTTCTTATCAAACCTTTGATAACTACTTTAATTATTAACACATAATATACACGTAATATAACAAACAAGTCAAAGATTGCACTTGAGCTTCGCACTCGAAACCACTGGTGGATTTTTGAAACTTGAATATAAATAGTGTTAAAAGCCACACTGAGAGGTCGCTCAAACGATACTTGTTTCTTAGTTTTGCTTACTAAATGGCGCGAAATTCAGAAGTGTTAATGAAATTTTATAATTATTTCAAATGCAATATACATAATAATTTGACCATGTCATCTGGAACATGTAGAAATAAAAATCGCGAAAGCTGCACTCATTGAATTGTTAAAATTTTGATCGAGAACATGTTATAGGAATGACATTTTACGCTTATTTTGGGCATTTCCACTTGTAAAATAATAAAGCCAAAACTTACAGGAAAATTCTTTATGAAAGCGGAAGTATTTTAAAGTAAAAAAATGTTTTTTTTATCACTCAAAACTGTGAGGACATGTAAAGGGTGTTTTTTATAGAGTGATACAACTTTGAGTTGGCATCACTGCTTTATTTGACCACCCATTTAACATAGTTGTTTTTGTTTAATTTGCTTTGGCATACCATTATGGATCGACTAACATCAGAGCATTGCGTGCAAATTGTGGAAATTTTTAATCAAAATAATGGTTCTGTTCGTCAAACTTATCGTGCACTTCGTCCATTTTATGGCGTACATAATCGTCCTTCAGAGCTGCTAATTCGAAGAACAATAGATAGTTTTCGGACCAAATTTACTGCAACTGATAATTTGCACTCCGTGAGACGCCGAACAGTGCGCACTGAAGAATCTGTAGCCGCTGTACAGGAAAGCATTGAAGATGATCCTAATCAATCAATTTGTCGCCGTTCTCAGCAACTGGGGTTGTGTCCTTCAACTTTATGGAAGATTTTACGAAAATATCTTGGCTTAAAACCTTTTAAGATTCAACTTGTTGAGGAATTAAAGCCAAACGACCATCGTATTGTTATTGATTTTGAATTTCCATGGAAAATTTTATTTTCCGATGAAGCCCATTTTTGGTTGAATGGGTACGTAAATAAACAGAATTGTCGTATTTGGAGTGAGGAGAATCCACAAGTTTTTGTCGAAACACCATTACATTTACAGAAAATTACTGTTTGGTGCGCTTTATGGGCTGGCGGAGTCATTGACCCATATGTCTTCAAAAACGATGATGGTTAGAATGTTACTGTCAATGGTGAACGGTATAGGAATATGATTCGAAGTTTTTTCGTACCTCAATTAGCTGGCATTAATCTTGCTGATATGTGGTTCCAACAGGACGGAGCCACATGCCACACAGCGGGCGCTACAATTGATTTACTCAAGGAAACTTTTGACGAAAAAATAGTTTCACGAAATGGCCCAATTAATTGGCCACCCAAGATCGTTTGATTTAACCCCATTGGATTATTTTCTATGGGGTTATGTAAAATCACTTGTCTACGTCGATAAACCACAAGCAATTGAACACCTGGAAATCAACATTCGAAGAGTTATCAGTGAGATACGGCCGCAAATGCTGCGAAAAGTTTGTGAAAAGTGGTTTTCCAGATTGCGCCTTGTACGCGCCAGCCTTGGCGGCCAAAATTATATTTAAACATTAATGTCATAAAGCTATGCAATAAAGCCCGTTTTATTGATATTTAAAATATATTTTTATGTCTTATTATGATTTAAACTTGTATCACTCTATAAAAAACACCCTTTAGATGGGCACTTTTAGTGAAATTGCTCATTATGGTCACGATAAATTTCATATAATTTTTTAAATTGTTTTTAATGAATTTACTAAAAAAAAATTCCTTTATACATATATTAAAACAGCCGAAATATTTGCATTTTAACCCATTAGTGCGTAGCGACCGGTAAGAAAAACTTAAATTACTAAAACTCAATTAGCATCCCTGCTTAGTTTAGCTTTTTGCACAAATATGGCGTTGTACTAAAATAAAAAACAGCTGTTTTCTCAAAGTTTTCTCAAGTCAGATTTTATCAAGGATCAAAATAAAAATTTGAGATTTTGGATATTTTTGAGGAATGTGACGAAGAACAAGTTGGAACTCCTACCATTGGCACAAATATTTATATTTTGCCTCCAAAAGAGGTATCATTGGACCAAGTATATTTCCTCACACCCATGTCGGGCGTCATTTGAAGAATACTGAAGTACAGTTACATCATTTTACTGCAAATTAAGATGATTCTGATTCGATCTCTGATTCTGACCTAATTTTGGAACGACCATCAAAAAGAAAGTGGCTGTCTGGTAACCAAATGGAATCGGTAGTTCTACTATATAATATTTTCTTTTATAAATGCAACTTTTGTCAGCGATGATGCTAGATATGATGAGTATAAACATTGGGTTAACTTCATTCCTAATCAACGTTATTGTGGCCTAAAATCAAAAATCATTTGTATAAAATGCCAACGTCCACTTCATCCAAAAGACTGCTTTATGGCTTACCACAATGCAACAATACCGCAAAAACGAATAAAAAACAATTTATTTTTCATAAACATATAATACTGATCTCCAATTTGAAAAAAATTTCATATAAAAACAATTTTTAAAAATTTAGAAAGTGTGTTTTTCTTTAAATTAATGGTATTCTATGGTATAGTATTTTATGAACAGCGTCCTTTAAAAAGGATGGCCTAGAAAAGTATTAAAATTAATTTTCCGATTGATGGGATTAGTTTCATTTTCTTATTTAGCTAAAAATAACACGGTTCATAAAGCTTCGTCTTCCTGACTTTTTTAGTTTCGTTTATGCACCAATGGGTTAAGTCAAAACTTTGAATACCTGTTTTTATCACATTATAATAAAGGGTGATTTTTTAAGTTTTTACAAGTTGATTAAAAAACAGGAAATTTGCAATAGTGAATGAAATATTTCTTTGGAGTGATATTCTTTGGAAATAGTTCTTTGATCGATGTCTGCCATTTACTTTTGAAGGATTATTTTATGTAAATGTTGCTCGCGGCTTTGCCTGAGGTGGTCCAGCCGTATGCTCCAATTTTGTCATACTTTTTTCAGCATTTTGGCAGGGATCTCACCAATGGCAGCAGTATTGTTGTCTTCCAGAGCTGCAATTGTGGCTGGCTTTTCCCTGTACACGGGATACTTCATATAGCCCCACAATAAATCGCATGATCTTGACGGCCAATGGACTGCTCCAAAACATGAGATTTATTGCTCAACAAACTCGCCTCTCAATAGATCCATGATATCGAGTACCGTGTGGCATGTGGCACCTTCTTGTAAAAACCACATGTCAACCAAGTCCAATTCTTTTATTTCGGCAATTTTGTTTGTTGACGTACCCATTGAGCCAAAAACGAGCTTCGTCGCTGAAGACAATTTTTCGATACAAAAGTGGATCTTAATAATTTCTCACAGAGCACGAATTTTGATAATAAAATTCAATGATATGCAAACGCTGTTCGTTTGTTTGACTATTCACGGTAAAATGGCCAACCTTACTGAGCATTTTTGGCCTTGCCACATGTTACGAATCACGCGTGAGGTGTCAAAAAATATAAACTAAAAAAACAAATAGTAAATAAATCACCCTTTATAATGATGACACGGGTCACTGTTTATGTCTTTGGCCTAGACCAATATGTAATTTGACCTTTCTGAAATTTAATTACGGTGCATCAACTGCTGTACATAACATCTATGCGCATTTGACTATATGAGCTAAATTCAGCAGAAGTTGTTAGCTAATGACTGCGTTCATATGACACAAAATTTACTCAACATGTTGAGTAAGTGATCACTATCAGTTTCCGCTACTTTGTGTGCCTGCTGAGCGGTATGTTGTATTTTATATCGTCACAGTGGTTTCAGAAATAAAATAAATAAGAAGTAATCAATAAATTCAATAAAATAATCATCAATAACATTTTTTCAACTGTCAAACTTTCTAACTTTAAAGCTGAACACGTTGAGTAAATGTAGCGGAAAAATAAATTGCGGTCAAAACACTCAGAAACTGATAAGTCGCGCTCAGCAGGTACATACTGAATGAACGGTTGCGCAACAGTTGAGTAAATCTTGTGTTTTATGAACGCAGCCAATAAAGAGCACTGAAGCAAATGATTGCCTGTTTCTTTTGCATTAATGGTCATATGGTCTACAGTGGCACTTGAGCAACGTAAGATAATTAATTCTGAATGTTATACAACCATTTGTTTGCCAGAAGAGTTTGAAGAAATAAAAAAAAGTAAGAAGAAACAACGAATCATTTTGAATATAAATAGCTAAATCTTTTTTTTTCTTTATAAGACTAGATATATAAAAAACAACCCTCGAATATAAAACCCGGCATTGTTCTTAGAAAGTTTACAGTATCAAATATCAGATATTTTCTAAAATTAAATAAACAAACAATTTCGAAGGTGTTTGAGAAAATAAATAAGAAAGTACGGGTTTAAGACCAGATACGGTTTATTGTAAGTAAATAAGATTACATTAGTAAAATAATTGTTGACATCAGTTCAATAATTTTTAGTTCTGCTTTAACTTATACACGTGATAAGCTTCTTTTTACAAAATACAAAATGTTTATGTTTTTATGTGTAACCATATATTTTCTTAAAATTTTCAGTTTACTTTTTAAATAAGAAAATTTGTACATATAACATAACTTTAATTTTGTGTTTGAGTATCATTTCGGTCAAAAAAAATTACTCATATTTTGTAAGCCATTGAACAAACTTGAGCTGACTATTATAATAATTTCGCTATCTTTAGTTTCATGCATGTATGAAACGTTCAGATGAGATCAATATCACTTGAAAAAAAAAAAATCAAAACACTGAAACTGCCTCCGTAAAATTTTTTTAATAATACCAAAATACCTGGTAAGTGATAATATTTTTCCTGGTAGATCTTGTCGAGTAAAACAAAAATCTCTGTGTTTGAAATTGGCCAAGCATCCCCAACATCTTGACTTACGGTTCAAAAACCTGTTTTGCGTACCTTTGCGTGCTTATAGGCCCGTTTTTTAGTTAATGACTTACCGATTATCAATTTCTTACCAGACTTACACCTTTAGAATAACATATATCTGTGTTCTTAAGCAATAATCGCTTAAGTCGACTTAAGACAGAAAGGAATTATTGATGTAGATGTGTTCCACGCATATATCTTTAAAAACACACAAAACCTGGAGCTTCTAGCATGACCCAAAGTTATAACACAAAAACAAAAGACCCTTTCATATAACTCTTATGGCAATTGTAGACTTTGAAACTTTGAAATCAGACTTTAGTTGTTATCGCTTATCGACACATAATTTCATTAAACTTGAGAAGTGTCTGTGTACTTCGTCCAACAAACAAATTTTTTTTTTCTACGAAGAAGGAAACATCCTGTGAAAACTGATCTAGTAAATCACAGGTTTATAGTGCGCAAAGGCACGCAAAACCGTTTTTTTAATCGTAAGTTAAGACTTTTGGTTATTTTTGGAAAATTTCATATACTTGAAAATGTTTCTTTTACTGGACAAGATCTACACGAAAAATTGTATCTCTTGCCAGGTATTTCCACTTCAATCTATTTTGTATCACTGTAAAATTTAATGATATATCTCGCAAATCGAGTGGCTGGAAAGATTTTTGATATAATTTTTGAACAAAATTGATTTTTGCTAAGCAAAACGGAAAAAGTGTTTGCAATAGTGAGTGTTTTTGATATTAAACAAGTGTTAGCAAATTTGATTAGGCTGTCAAAACAGTTGGGATGGCATTTAATTTATTATATTGCTTATAAAATTGTTTTTGGAAACAATTTTAACAAAAAAATAATTACTTAAATAATAAATAAACATGTTCAGAAAAACTTAAATAAATAGTTGCTTAATCTAGTTCAGCTTAAACTATCTTAATCTATCCTCCTCTGTGCTCAGCTATTCTTAACAAAACTGGCCTTATTCACAACATTAGCTATTCCAAACCACCCCATGTCCCCCTCCGCACAATGACTCATTCACACTTACCTAACTTACGTAATCTAACATTATGCTATGCTTAATAAACACACTTATTTGCTAGCTCATAAATGTAGTATTAAGCTTGGTATTAATTACGTTTACCCCGTCGAATAATTACGTCTAATAATTTATTTAAGCAAGGATTTCGGTCCAATATTTAGCTAAATGTATTTGTATAGATTTGTTTAGCAAACCCAGCACAACAACATATACTCAGTGTCCCTCAATTGCCGTTGTTGTTTATTTCGCCTTGTGAATGTATGTTTACTTTAGTATTTGTATTAGTTTACACATATATAAAATTATACAATTTGATGTGTGTGTGAGTGTGTGTGCGTGTGTGTGTGCCTGCTGCCATCTACCAATTTACATATTTCACAACCACTAGTTTAACTTTTATGTTGATATAGCTATTTGCTTGTTTGTATATATATACAAATACAGTGATGTTCAAAGAAATAGGGAACCTGTATTTTTCTATTTAAAGATGCATGAATAATATACAAGGTGCCCCAGATAAAGAATTTATTCCCTAGGGTGGTGATTCTCCTTGATTAGGCGAGTATAAAACTTTATGGATGAGAATCACCTCTTCCCCCCTTCGAGCGAAGACTTGAAAATTAATGTGTTTACGTCTTACTCTATATTTTATTTATCTCTCAACCGATCTCCAAAGTCAATAGCATCTTGAAAAAGAAACTACATGACCTTCAACCCAATGTAGGAGCCTGATCCCTCATAATGAGCTCTTATAAGTTTCATAAAATAGCATTTTTTCATTTGCAAGTGGTCCCTCTTTAAGAGCTCAAATAAAAGTACAAAATGACTCAAAAGATATTTATTCGGACTCCTGTAAGAGTCTTTTATGAATCTTATATTGGCCTTTTAAAACTCATAATATATTCTTTAAAGTTTCAAAAAAGTGCTAGTTTTCCTTTGAAACTGATCGCTCTTAAGAGGCATCAATATGAATCTTAAAAGACTATTTTATGATTCCTATATTTGCCCTTTTTTTCGTCATAAAATAAACATAAAAGTGCAGAAAATTAGCTTGGTTTGCTTTCAATATGAGCATCGAAAAAATTCTTAACAAAAGCCTATGTTATGACATTTATTTAGAATTTTAAGGTTTATAAAAAAGACTCCTAAAAGTGGCAAAACACTGCAAGGTTTTCTTTGAAATTGCTCAATCTTTTCGTGCTTCAATAAAGCTCAATTTTGTTATGTTGGATTTTAGTTTCCGAAAACAGTTTTAAAAAAAAATCTGATTACTATTAGAAATTGACTGCTATTCCTTTGTTGAAATATTAAGTTTTTCCCATATACATACATACCGAACAAACGCTTTCATTTCAATTTATCTTAAGGAGATTCAATAAAGCACGAATAGTCAATTAACTCTATTTAATGTTTTTAATGTAGGTTAAATCACAAACAAATCACAATTCGTTAAAACAAAAACAAATTAAGTAATATTTAAATAAATTAAGAACGAACTTTCTTTCCTAATGTGGAACGGCACTATTTTTTGATTTGACTCTGTCAAATATTTGCAATATTTGACTCTGTCCTTAGCTGTCTGGAAAAATTTGCATGTTATAGTTAAAACTTCTTTGTCAGCTATATAAAATTTTCGATTAAAGGCACCTGAAATATATAATCAATTCACATATAAACTAATTTAATCAATAAAAATTCACTTCGGAAAGCTGATGTGAGAGCCGATTACCGAACGGAATGAAATATTTTAAATTTTATGTCAATGAACAATATCTCAAAGCATGCTTTTTTCCCCCTTAGAGCCCTTAGCTGAAGTATTCGAAAAAAATTCGAAATATGTTATTTTCAGAAGTGTACGTTATGAAAATACAAAAAATATACTTTAAAAACTCATAAATCAGAGAGAACTCATAAAATCCTCTTCAATTAGGCTCTTTTTAGAGTCGGAATTATGAGCACTCCGAACTTGGCTCAAAGCGTAAAAGTTAACTGTTTTACATGTGGTAATTTAAAATAAAAAAGTAGTTGTCTTTGCATTGAGTACTCAAGTACTACGGCAAGATGAAAAACTTAGTTAATAGAAAACTTTATCATTAAAAAAACTTGCATCATACAAATATTAAAAAAATTTATTTAATATTCGAGATATTATCACAGTTGAATTCAAAATTTTGTTAGAATTTAGTTGCTCATAACTTTCTTATATGTGACTTTATGCAAAATGTTTAACTTTTTGATTAACTTCTCAATGAAATATAAACTTTGGAAATTGAATAAAAGATACATTAAATATGGAGTAAAATGAACTGATACATATTTTCCAGTTTTTCCTCTCTAGCTCCCAAAAGGAGCTCCTTACATTTTTTTTAATCAAATTATCATGGGAAATCACCAACCGAGGGAGTTAATACTATATCTGGGGCACTTTGTATATAATTCATGCAGCTTAAAATATAAAAATACAGGTGTCCCTATTTCATTGCACATCACTGTATATGTCTATTGCCAATAGTGCCATACATGCATTCGTACATACACTATTTATTCATCTGTATGTTAGCAATATAAATAACCACTATGTTTTCACCGAATAAAAACATTTAAGTTGTTCCATTTTTTTTTTTTTTTTTTTTGAGATGGTGTATTATAGTATTTATGTCTGTGTCAATTCGCTTCATTTTTGTTTTGTATATACTGACAATTCATTAGATAGCTGTCACTATATTGTATTGTTGTTGTTATTGTTATTATTTTTGTTGTTGTTGTAGCCGTTGTTTCCAATTATCAGATTAAATAAGTGTTTGGAAAAGGCATGGGTATCAAAAATAACAAAAAAAAAAAAAAACAAATTAACGATGCCAAACATTTTAAGCATTCAAAGAATATTACTTTTTCCACTCGGAGCTACTTAAATAAAATTGACAGCATTGCCAACATGGACAGAAAGAAAATGTGATAATGTAAGCTCCAACGCATTGTCTATATTAAAAGTTCTTGTTTAGCTTTTCGCTCAACATGGAATACTACACTTAGGGAAAAATTATATATATATGTAGTCAATACTGAGACATATGTGTGAAATCTTTGCATTGAATTTTGTATGGGTACGAAACTAGAGCTGTATGTATTGGTAAAGTGAGCTTATGCTGGTTAAGTTTAAATGTTTTTGTCGTTTCAAATTATCCTTCTTAATTTAAAAATGTATTCAATACAGCAAATTATGTGCCAAGTATGTTGCAGATTTTAATAAATACAAACTGCGAATCAATTTTTTTTTTTGTACTATTTTTTAAGAATTTCAAAATATATCGATGGATGATGATACATGTTTTTAATACATAAATTGGGTACTTAGTAGACTTTTCGTTATACTCACCCTACAGAGATCAATGAAGGCGTTAAATATATTAAATACACAGAATATATCTGTGTCGATAAGGAATAACGGCTAAACTGAAAATATCGTAAAAAAGCGATATGGCATTTTCTTCATTGCCAATCTTTGATAGAATGCAGGAAAACATTTTTTGCACAGAATAGATAGCCACTTAATTCTACACCTATTCCCATTTGTAACGTTTCATATATTTCAGAAAAAAGGTTGGTATTAGAACAATAAAAATATCGTTTTTTACGATAATTTGAGTTTAGTCGTTTTCCTCGTCGACACAAATATACCTACTCAGTTACCTTCGTGCTTGCTCATTTATTTGTCATTTATTACAACTGATTCTACTTATATTTCGCAGTCATTTTTTTATTAAAATTTAAAATATATACTCTTTCAAAAGCATGTTATAATAATGGCCTTCATGGATACTTTATCAAATGTAACAGATTCAGAATAAAAATCTGCCTTTAGAAAATTACATAACATTAAAATAAATCAAAAAATATAAATAGAAAAAAATAGTATTCAAAAGATTTTGTCACTCTAAAGACAAAATTATTGTATTGAGCACAAAGAACACAACAACATAAATAAACATTATACATACAAAACATATCTATGTGTAATTGGATTCTTTGGTGGCCCCAGAACTCCTAAAAAGCATAACAGATTTCAACATGGACATAATATAAAAAAATCGAAAAAATTATATGTGCAGAAATGTATTAAATTTTTATGTCGCAAGTGCATAATTTTAGTGAGTCCATACATTTTTCTCTCAGTGTATATTGGTTTTCCTTTTTGAAAATCTGGCCTATACAGAAAAATATGTAAATGTTGTTGATAATGTGACTAATATACTAATGTGAGGGCAAGAACTACTTTAGTTAGTTATATCATTATTCAGGGTAGGAAGTATATTATACAATGATAGAAAAGTTGACACTAAATACATTGTTAACAATGTTAAGAGACAGGACAGAACAAAATTAACGTCGATGTCAAGGAAGAAAATTCAGAAAGCTCTGGAATGGAAGTGAAAATTATGACAATCTTAAGTGGAAAATAAAATTATTGATGTTATCGGCCAGTTGTTATAAATTTTATAATTACAATATTTCTCTAAAGATAAAATCGCAAAAGAAATTTTTTATAAATACTTTTTTTTAAATTTTTAAACTTTTTCCGTTTTTTTCGAATAAAGTTGCATATATTTAAACATATCTTGGATACCACTTATCCTAAGCCTATCAAACTAAGCCCAATAAAATTTCCTACATGTTTGTTGAACAAATTTATTAATTTTTTTGTTGAAAAATTTATTTTTTCACTTAAAAATGCGAGTCAAAAATGTTTTCAAAAATTCATAAAAAATCGATAGCTGCAAAAAATGGTAAATTTTGTCTTTTGGTCTTAAAATATATTATTGATTAAGAAAATAAGTTATCGCTGAAAGAAATTCGTTCAAAAATAAAGGTAGGAGATCCATTTGAGTGAATGTACTAAAATTCGGCATTTTACTGTTTTTTACATTTTGGCTCATATCATATTTAGGTCGCGTTCATAGTGGACGCTTTGGCTGAAGATGATGCGCGCTTTATGCTTGTTTCTGATGCTTTGTATTCATTTGTCTCTGTGGAAAATAATGCCCCCAATTTCGTTTTGCAAAGTAAATAAAAGGTTTTTTATGTAATGAGTATGTAGATTCGCAATGATGACCAACGAAAGATCAAACCAATAGGAAGCAAAAGTTCAAAGGAACTTGAAAACACAAAGCCTAACAACAGTGGAAAGTTCAGCACAAAAAGTACCCAAGAAGTACGCAAGAACAACGAAAACTATGTAAGCACACGAGATAGAATACACAAGTGAATAAACCTGAAAAGCACCACAAAACGTTACAACAACTCAACAACGGTTAAAACTTCAGCACAAAAAAATATCCAACAAAAAAAAACAAAATCAACGAAAATATTGTTAGCACACAAAAAAAATAAACAACAAGTACCGAAATTCATTTAAAAATGCAGTATGGCGCAATAAATAATAAAACTAAACAAAACAAAAAAGTATTAAACTATGTGATCTTACTACGTGAATTGGAATAGAGCGCCGAAAAGCATTTTGAAAATCTACAGCAAAGCATAAAAAGAAAATTATTTTGCTGTGTGCGCAAGAGTGATGGAGATATAAGCGCTGAAAAGCATTTGAAAAGAAGCTTTATGCTGGCACTATGAACACTTTAAGCTTTTTCCATATGATTATACACAAACCATTTTTCAGCTAAACCTCTCGGCTAAGATAAAAGCGTTTACTATGAACGCGGCCTTATAGGTCGATCCAAAATTATCTGTACTTTAAGGCAGGTGGCATCTCTGAGAGAAGGCCTGCATTTCAGTTTTTGTTCGTGTGACAGTTTATATTAACTTGGTTTAGCATCGCCACCTGTTTTGAACGTTGGTTGAGCTCATCAGTTTTCGTACTTGTTATTATATCTATTATTGTAATCTGTTCATTTTTAAAATTAATTTTGTTTAATTGTTGTACTGTTGAAATTTGCAAAAGATTGCGCTAATTTTCATGCAAAAATTACCCTGGTGATTTCTGTTATGTGTGCGTTCAGTATATGATCAACAAAAAGAGGCATCACTGATTTGCTGCAAAAACAATATGAACAGTACTTTGAAATAACACCAAATAATATTAATCGGCATTGAGCATGATTTATTTTTTTTCAGACAAAATGTCAGTGATTGCTTCTTGTGTTTCAGCACAAAGAGCGAATTTGGAAAAAATATGCAATGGTGTTACCCAGAGAAATCAGGAGGGGGGTTTGACCTTACAGTTCCCGTTTCAAATGAACATTCATATCCATCTTACAAAAAAGGATTGCTGTCTCAAGGCACTCCAACTTCAAACGAAAGCAGATCTTCTGAGAATGAAATTGAACCAAAAGCCCTTACGACAGAAGCAGAAAAGAAATCTTACCAAATAAAAAGTTCAATTACTTGCATCGCGCTTGAAAGAACGACATTTGGTACATTAAATATTATACGGTCAAAGAAGACATGTGCTACTGCTGTGATATTCCCGGAATATTCAAAGAGTTAGGTCAGCCATATGATCTTAAGGAGTAGAGATTGTTTATTGGCAGTAGCAAACAAAGTTTGAAAACAGTTTTATTAAACAACGGCAACGACAAACCATCGCTGCCGATATGAAGAAACCTTATGTCAAAATTGCTTAAAAACATTAAGTTTGAAGAGCACGAGTGGAAAGTTTGTTCGGTTTTGAAAGTGGTCACCATTTTGTGGGGATTGCAAGGTGATTACACAAAATTTTGTTGTTTTCTGTGCATTTGAGACAGACGAGGTCGTTCCGAGCATTATGTCAAGAACGACTGGCCAAAAAGAGAAAACATGAAAGTTGGAAGACACAAAGTCAAATATGTTGCTCTGGTTAAAATGGAAAACACAATTTTGCCAGCTTTGCCCATCAAATCGGGACTAATAAAAAACTTTATTAAAACTGCAAAGAAGGAAGGAGAAAAATTTATTTTCTAAAAATTTTTTTTTTCAAAACTGCCAATGGGATAGGGATAGATCCGGAAGGTGTTTGATTTCCAACAAAATTAAAAAGTGCTCTGAAGCGAAGAATTCCAAGCGTTCTTATCGCTGGAATTCTTTTTGGTTAGTTGTTTCTAGCTTTTAAGGAAACAATAGGTGTCTGGAATACTTAGAAATTATTTGTGGCATGCTTATAAATTACGCAAAAATTGGTATAATAGACTTTTATTCCATTACATATTAGCACTTCTTTACAAAATTGTTTTTTTATCAGGTGCAAACATGTCATTAAAAATGCATTTCCTGCACTTATATTTGGATTTCCTTTCCCAAAATCTTGGCGAAGAAAGTGATGAACACGGCGAACATTTTCATCAGCATGGAGCAACGCTATCAACGCTATATTTGGTTTTCCATAAGAAAAACCAAATCCGGAAGATTTTAGAAGGCAAAAGAAAACCATGAACTATTTTGAAGATCAAAATATTTATTTTTTTTAGCGCAAAAACTACTCATCCAAATGAAAAAATTTGTTCAACAAAAATGTTTGAAATTTTAGTGGGCTTAATTTGATAGGCCAACACTACAAACATTTAATTAGACAAAATATAATTTGACGAATGTAATTCTTTTAAACGAGTACCGTTTTGTTAAGTGATACTGGTAATTATTTTTAATGTTTAATTGTTATGGCTTTCTTTTTTTTATTTTTATTGTGATAATATAATGTTTAAGTGTTGTGATAAATCCCAGCAAACAAAAGTTTTCGAATTTGTCTGAATTCCGATAGGTTCGTAACTATTTCGAGAATACTTAACGAATTCGTAACTCTTTCGCAACAGTTATTTCGGAACATTTCCAAATAATTCGAAAGAGTTCCAAAATCAAGTTTTTAAATTTAAATTGTGAGGTGTTTTAAATATTCCGATTTAAAAAAAATTGGTAAGCCATGCGCCTTTAGGGCATTTTAAATAATTTTCCATTTGTAAAATAATTTAGCTTATATAACTTTTTCTTTAAAACAGATGATACTAGAGATGGTTCTAATTTTAATTTTTACAGATGCAAATGCAAACGACACGTCAAATTCACATTTACATATATATGCTCCATAATAGTAGTTGCAAAGGATCTGTAATTTTTGCCATGTCATTTGTACGAAACATATAGTCTGGTGCAACTTAAGCGGATTGATGAACTAAACTTTGATTCGAAATTATTTAATTTTGTATTACAAAAATCAGTAAGAGATCGTTTCGAATTAGATGCTTTATTTCGTTACAAATTTGGTGTTGCCATTCGTTAAGAAATTGTTATGAATTTGTTACGAATTCGTTACGACAACAATAATTCAATTGTTTACGAATTTGTTACGAAATCGATATGTCAATTCTTTACGAATTCTGTAAATATGTTTTCGTACAAACTTCAAGTAAAGTTTGAGTAAAAAAGAGTAATTTGAATATCAGTCAAAATGAGAGAATTTGACTCAAAAAGTACGTAAAATACTTCAAGTAAGTTTGAAACACAACAGCTCTTCATATTATTTTGCAGTAGAAAAATATTTAATTTATTTTTTATTTTAATTGATATTACTGATTTATTTTTTATAAAAAACACTTTTTCAAAATATAGTATATTCAATGAGAGCACTGCGCGACACCCAAAAATAACTGCAAAAACTTAATGGTTTGCAATAGTCATTGGCCCCTAGAACATACAGACTAAAATTTTTATCTGTTTTAGCTGGAGTAAGATATTTTCTTTTAATGTCAAATGTAACATGTATTCATGTCTTAACTTTTATCTTCTTACCCAAGTAGAATTTTTATTTAAGATCTTTAGCAAATGTTTAGTCTACAAAATTGAGCAACCATGTTGTCTCCTCAAATTATTCCGAGGGGTTCAAATACCCTTTCAAAGTACAAGAATTAATGTAATTCTGGAACGGTTAGTGATATCATTTAAAAATAAATTTTTTAAAGTCTTTTTCTACAGCAACGCAAAACTTTCTTTTCTATAAAATCTTATAATTTCATTTAAATGATCTTATCAAAGTTTCCAGAACATATTTTATTTGTTTTTAGGTGAATTCCGTATTATTTCAATACATGATACTTTAAAAATATATTTAATTTAATAAAAAAGGTCACTAAAAATGTGTTGAAAGCCTTGATAATAGTTTTTACCTGTTGGTATTGGTTTTTGGCTTATGATGTTCATGAAAATTTTAAATAGTTTGTTGACGTTATGAAATTATATCGGCTTCTGGTGACTTATTTGAATTTTTACTACCTATGATATTTTAGGAGAATGCTTTGATAGGGACTAGTAGCTAAAAATTATTTTTTTTTTAATATGATGCTTAGAAAAGATTAAGATAATATGATGAATAATTGTTTGTAGAATCGTGCAATATATATAATCAACCGTTTCTGATAGAATTAATTAACTTGACAATGTTGACAAGTTTTGATGCCCAAGAAATTTGTCACAACTTTGTTGTGAGTCTGACGTAATAACTTAGCACAGTTAGGAAGATAAAGATATTTGAATATGTGAATAGATCATAGGATTTTACGTTGACAAAATCGCTTATTTGAACAAATCCATAAATATATCTTGATGGGAACATTGAGACACCGACAACTAAAAACCATTTTGATATTTGAAGTTATTTTCAACAACCTCGAAATTACCACACAGGGGTTATTATCGCTTTTTATTTTTACAAAATATTGGCAAACTTTCATCTGTTTCTTCGATGATCATGTGCTTGTAGCTCGAAGTTCGTGCCCAAAGAAAATGACAAGTAAAGTTAAAGCAATTTCTTAGAACATTGTGCTTTTTCTTTTTTCCCTGGACCTTGAAAAATGTGTAAAGAAACACTTTCAAGTAACTTTAAGTTTCTTGAAACAAGTACGAAAACAGACCGACCTAATGTCCAGATTGAGACTATTTGCTACTTTGATGAAAGTTGGAAGAGCATGTTCTTATTTATTTGTTTTGTTTTATAAAATGGCTAAATTGTTGAAAAATAAGCTTCTCAAATATTTTTAGACCTGACACTAAGCTACTGAACGTCATGATTTTTTAATTTTTAGAGTAAAGGGTCTTCATATGATATGAAAATAAATTCTATGCTTCAATCGCGATATTATCATATCCTTCAATATATTTAAAAAACCGAAAATTAGCACTAAAACACTTTTTTTTGCACTAGGTGACCTCAAATCATTTGAAATTTCAAATATATCTAATAATTTTTAGCTAAAGTGTGCCCCCTTCATTAAAATTGTGCAATTAGTATTTCAATAAACTAAAAAAGCAACTAACTTCCGCTGCTAGTTTAAAAAAAAAATTAATGTGAAGGGAGAATTCCGTGAAAATTTACAATATGATGCATGTAAGTTTGTTTAATATTCGTGAAAAAGAAGTGAAGATACTTAGACTGATCGATTTTTTGCGTAACAAATTCTATACATAACTTAATAAACTACCAACACCTACCGAAGAGATTTCGGCTTATCACTTTAAAGGAACGGAACCGTATGTAAAAGTTTCCTTGTGAAATTCCATTTTTTTATACAAAATTAAATTTTTCCAAAACTTTAAAGCTGATTATATCAAAAAATTTTTTGTGTGGCATATCATGTTTTTACAATAAGCCCTTTAATTGTCAATTTTTTAAGTCACTATTAATAAAATTATCTATAAAAGCGACTATAAGTTTCGATTCACAGTTAATTTTAGTTTCTGGAGTTAGATACCATAAATGATTACAAAATTTGCACAGTTATTCGCGACTAACATCTTCGTCAACTTCTTTATCTGAATATTATTTTTTTTTTTAGTAAAGCTAAGTCCTGTAAGGGGGCTTCTGCAGCTCCCTCAATTTGCCGTACAGAGACTCTAGCTTTTAAACGCATTAGGGGGCACAACTAGTTCAAAATTTTGGAAAAAATATATTTTTTTAGTACTGTATAAAATTTTTTTTACATATCTGTGTCGTTGAGCAATAATTACTTAAGTCGACTTAAAACATCACTGAGTTATTGATGAAGCTGAGTTTCACGCATATAGCACTATGAACACACAAAATCTGGAGCTTCTTGTGCGACCTAAGCCAAAACTATGGCACGAAAACTAAGGACGCTTTGAAAATTTTGAAGCGATATTTCTCGAAACTTTGATAATAGACTTCAGCTGTTATTGCTTATCGACACAGATATAACAGCAATTATAGGACCAATGCAGTCGGTACCTCTTCCTGATATCCAATTACCCTAATTTTTGCAAAACGTGTTTTTATACCCAAATAAACATTTCTAGCACCGGGGATGGTCTGCATCTTTCAAAAAATATTTGCTCATGCAACTAAGGTGCATACTATTGTTGGCACATGCGAAGGAGGTCATATTTAATAAGATTATTTTGCAATGGGGCTAAATGGGGCAATGGAGGCAAGTCTATTGCTGGAACCGTTAGCTAGTATTTTAGGTTAACTTTTTAACGCGTGCTGCAGATTTGTTTAATAAAAGAATTTTGTTTTTTCGTTTTGACTAAAGAGTTGACCTTATACATTGCAAGACGTTTTGTACATAAAAAAAAAGAATGGTGACCTGTAAAAAAATCCCAAATTTTGTCAACAGTTTAAAAAAAGTGAGAACATACCCTTACTATGTTTAATTAAACATACCATTATTGTCAATGTATGTAAGCAATAATGATGAATTTTTTGACAATAAATTTTAATTCTAAGCTGGACAAGACTTCTACATAGCCACAAAGCTCCAAGTTATTGCCCATGAATAAAAAAAAAATTGATGAAAAATACTAAAAGAGATTATGATTTGACAAAACAACAGCAGAATTTTATAAGATGCTGTCCAAATTTGGTACTACAAACGTGAATGTTTAGAAAAGCGTCTGCTCTCTTTCACATCTCGTCATACAGCAAGGGTATCAGTGCCAAATTAACACTTTGAGAGGCCCCTTCACCTTGGTATTAGTTATGTTATTATATACTGAATGGTATTATTTTGTCGGATTTGTAAGGTTTAAAAAAGTCTGCAAAGATATCATGCAATAGCTTTTGGGTGGAATACAACAAAGAAAATGTGTTAAAGTGTACAATCAATTGTTAGGGGAGACTGGGGTATTGTGGACTGCATTCTAACTTTTCTAACAAATCTTGTGGCATTACATACCACGGCATTTCGTAATTGGTTCATTTTACCTGCTTCATTGCCTCCAAAATATTGTCGAAATAAATAGATTTTTCCTTATTATCATAATAACGCGGCATTGCTACTAAAAAAGATAGGTAGATAATTGTTTACTGTAGTTGTGTGTTATAAAAAAATGCGGATGTCGTACATTTTTATCAATTATTTATAAAAAAAAAAACAATTAGAAGTTGCCGAAAAACTGATTATGTGTTGAAATTTTGCATGAAAATTAATGTATACACTAAGTTAGCTTGTCAAATGCAGTGGTTTTCATAATTCTCTTTTGAGAATAAATGCTCTTTTTTACAATATACCAGCATATCAGTAACACAATGCAAACTTCATACAGAATTTCTTATCTGTTTCCAAAGGCTTAAGGTTAAGTGAATATAATGAACATATTTACCTAAGTTGGTTCTCGAAAAATGTAGTGAAACTAAACGAAACACAAAGTGAAAAAAATTGCAAATTTTGAAAGTATCACAATTCTATTTGCTATCGAAACGAGGTAACAGTGCGTGTACTCAAATCGAGCACTGAAGGGAAAATAACCTTAACATGAGGCGAACTGATGACAGTTGTTTTTAGCTGTTTACTGTTAACCATCTTTAAGGAAAAAGTATGACGCTGGTACGCAATTCCCCGTGTTCCACAATGCCGCAGCCTTTTCTACTAAAAAATTGTCATCATTTTGATTGACGTATTCTGTTTAAGCTGTCGCAATCAGAAAACTTTTTTAATTCTCCACAGCTAGGTGAAAAGGTTTTGTTAGCTGTTCAGTTGAAACAATGTTATGCAGCCCAGAGTTTGTTTATGTTTATTGTATTTAATATATGTCTTTAATCCTAAATTAAGTTGCGGCGATCAAATTTATGCAGTTATTAAACGTTAGCAAAGTAACTGTTCAGCATGTTAAATTAAGCACTTCTCTCCTCTAGATTTCACAAATTACATATAAGCTCTAGAATTCTCCCGTATTTGATTATGTATGCGCTTTGATTACTGTTTAGCTGCAGCATGCTCTTCACTACTTTCATCACTGTTGATACAAAAAACGCTTTTTAGAAGTACTCAGAATAGGAATTTATTTAAGTTGAATTTTGTGACTTTGTTAGAATATAACTGTAAGAAGAAGGAAATACTTAAATAAAGTAAAATTAAAGTTCACTTACTTAAAAAATGCCTCCATGCAACCATAGTCTTATTCACATTTGTTTTACAGGATATTTCGTGTTTGATTTCGTGTGGGACAATTTATATAGAATGTGTATTTATTGCTTTTGTTGCACTTTTAGGTTATTTTCAAAGTTTTTGTCACTTTACTATCGTCCTATTTATGTTCACAGCTATTTATCCAGAACAAAAACCTGCGTTGAATGCAATTAATTTCTGTTTAATAACTCATTCTATTAATTAAACCCCTTTCCCTGTCAGAGCACCGAAAACACCATAACCTATGATAACGAAATTTACACTCCTCAATCTTGAATATAAACAGTTAATTAGCCGCATTGTATTTAGGCTAAAACAACACATTAACACAACCGGATGTGGTGCGCAAACGTTATAGATACTATCTAAAAACAATATGTACGCTCCGAATTACTAACATTGTCGTGCTGTTGTTTTTGCGGCAGCTGTTGTTGTTGGTGCTGCTGCTGCGAACTTATATTAATTTGATTGGTATTCGGATTGTCTTTTTTGGACTTAATCGCTACTGATGTCAATGCATCCAAAACAATTGGTTTGGTATTTTGTTTGGGAGAAACATTGACAACAGCAACAGCAGCAGCAGCAGCAGTGGCAGCAGTTACGGCATACTTCGTGCTTGTATAGTCAGTTCCGGTTCCGGCTCCCGCTCCCGCTCCGGCGGTGGTTACTGTTGTATAGATATGCGGCACAACGTCGTTATCCTGGGAATTGCGTCATCCGTAATAAAACTGCGAATTGGCAGGCAGTCCGGTGGGCAGAGTGCGCGGTGCGGTGCCATCGTACGATGATTGTTGCTGCAGCACAGGCAGCGGTGCACCGCTAGCTTTGGCTGGTCGACGCAGGGTTGCATTGGCTAGAACGTGACTAGAGAGCTGCGAGTATGGCAACTGATGTTGTTGCAGCTGATGTTGACTGTTGTACATGCTGTTGCTGGGTAACGTTGTAGGTGGAGTCTGTGAGTGGGGAGGCCGCTGCAAAACACCATCTGGATTTATGAGGTAGCCAGCTCGAAATGTGGGCGCTGTTGTGTATTGAGCTAGCGACGTCATTGGAACTACGGTACCTGTGTGTGATGTTAAAAATTGATAATATAAAAAGATTTTTAAGCAAAATTAAGGTTAAAGTGTTTTATTCAAAAATATTAACTTGAGGGACATGTTTTCAATGTCATACAATTACATTATTTTTATTACTCATAAAAATACCACGAAACAAATATAAAGGACATTTTTCCTTTTAACTTGAAATCTACAATTGCTTACTAATATTGCCCTACTTAATTTAAGTTTCCTCCTCCAAGTGCAAATAGAGCTATGTGAATAGCGATAATTTTTCACTTACGTTTCATTTACAGTCGTGCGATAAGTAGTTTTACTTTAAAATTTCAGAAAAGTAAAATTATCAAAAGTTTTTGTTTAAGTGACTTCATGAAATTGAGTATTGAAAACATAAAACGAATTTTCACAAATTTGAAAAAAAAAATTGGTCATTAAAAAAAAATTTGAATATTTTTGACCAATTCATTTCATACGCTGTAAGATTAGACATAACCAATGACAGACAGTCACTGCTTGGAAGGAGAAATAATTTTTTGTTACTGATTTTATGAAGGAATTTTTCCAACTAAACTTTCAGTGTGCGAAAAGATATACTCATATCAGAGATGGGCAAATTGCTTCGAATACAGATAACGAATATAAAAATAAATTATAGCTTGTGAATATTAAAAGCTATCAATTAAAGAAAGTTTTTATTCGAATAATAAATAATTTTTCTTATCTTTATTCGAGGGGCGAATAAAGATAACACTGAAGGTAAATTTCCCACTTTTTAAAACTCACAAAAACGCCGAGACACCCCAACTTAATTTTTGGTCGTAGAATACGGTATCATACTCAGTTTTTTCTAATTGGATCAAATTGTTGAGCTACTCGCGATTGATATTTTTTCATTTTTAAACCTCGTTTGAGCTATATTTTTCTTATTTTGGAGAAAAAGACATTGAAATGAAATGTAATTTGGTATATACGTATATATAAACCCAAGGATTCATATATACGTATATTGTGTCATCCAAAAGCATAAAATACGGTATGCATGGATCTTGCGGATGCTTATATGCAGTTATTTTAACACCTAGTGCCAATACGTGGACCCTGGTTAATTCTGATGCCAGCGTCTTTGCATTGTTGTTTGATAGATTGAGATTTCGAACGATTTTATTCAAGTGACTTTGAGAAATTAATGATGACAATCCGATTGCCACCGGCGGATTGTATTCAGATGATTCAGTAGGATTTTGAGATTGCGCATGGTAGGTCGTATTGCCATGTGTTGATGGATGCATTGGAACAGGCAATGGATCAGTGTGTGCAAGAGGTAGTTAGGCACTTGGCACACCTCTGTACACAAAAGAAGATCGTTCTGAGTAAATAAATTAAGATATTTTAATATGAAGTATAAACTCGTTTTTCGAACTTTCTGTATCGATTTAAGCCATATATATATAATTAAGACACGCATATCAATTTTCCTGGTCATGTTTGCCAAACAAAATGTTCATGGACCAAACCAAACAATGGGAATTGCAAATGACATCGAATATCTCTGCTTTTTCCACCACTTGATCAAAGCAACATGTAATACACGTAAAATGAGGTGCAAAATCAACATTTTCTGTGGAGTTTTAAAGGTGATATTTACCACAAACAAAAAAAAGTTTATTTAATTTTTCACGATGGGCTTTGCTTTATTCGTAATTCATTTTGATAAAAAATTTTTTCTAATGGTTGATTGAAATATTTTTACGGTTTTATTTATACTGTTTGTAACTGAATAAAATCACAAAAACAACTTGAACTTGTATAGTTTGAGAAGAGAGAGAGCTAATAAATTGATACATTTTAAAATTTATATATTAGTTTTTAAGAATAATTTCAGGTTACGTTTTTAATGTTTGATCGTTGGACTGGGCTTTTAACAGGAAATTGCGAAAAATAGATTTAGATAATCATGCCTATACTTAGAACTCAACTGAGAATTGATGTTAGCAGATGGTTACTGATGCTCTATACACACATAACAAATTTTATATCTATAGCACATATATCAGCCCTATTATTGAGTTTTCACTATTGAGAGGTGGGCGTAATTTTAGGCGATTATCCTATAGATTTAAGCAAAAAAAAAAAATCTGGAGGATAATCCTTAGGTTCATATGATCGTATATACTAAATTACATTTAATTTCAATGTCTTTTTCTCCACAGAAAGTAAAAATTTAGCTCAAACAAGGGATTAAAAGTGACAAAATATCAATCGCGAATATTTCGAGAATTTTATCCAATTCGAACAAACTGAGTATGCCACCGTATTCTACGACCAACAATTAAGTTGAGGTTTCTCGGTGTTTTTGCGTCTCCTTTGACGTCCTTACAGTGTAATCAGACGAAGAATTTTTAACAAAATTCGCGACTCCGGTTAAAAATAGTAAAGGGTCCGCCAAATAACTTTTTTTTTTTGAAAATTCTATAAAAAAACCTACTAAATATTTTCTCAAATTTCTTTTTTTATTTGAAAGTACAATCCTTCCTGTTAATAATGGAAAATAATTTCATTCAAATGGCTTCCTCGGCTGGCCATGCAGTAGCCTAAACGATCGGTCCAATTTTTAAGCACATTATCGATTCTGTGCAGCTGTATTTCACCAATGGCTTCACGAATATTGTCCTTTAAAGCGTCAATTGTCTCTAACTTGTCGGCGTAACACTTGTCTTTGAGGGCACCCCACAAATAATAGTCCAACGGTGTCAAATAACAGCTCCGAGGTGGCCAAACGACATCAGCTCTGCGGCTGATAATGAGATCTTCAAAAACAGGGCTCAAAACATCGAGTGTAGCTTCGGCTTTGTGGCACGTAGCGCCGTCCTGTTGAAACCAATAACGATCGCCATTGACTGTAACTGTCACTCCTTGCTCATTTTCGAAGAAAAATGGCCCAATTATGCCTCTAGACCAAAATCCGCACCAAACAGTGACTCGTTTTGGGTGCAGCGGCTTTTCAATGTATGCGTGCGGGTTTTCTGTGCCCCAAATGCGACAATTTTGCTTGTTTACATACCCGCCAAGATCAAAATGAGCTTCATCTGAAAAGATGATTTTTTTGGCAAAATCAGCATCTTCTGTTAGTCGATCGCAGGCCCACTTAGCGAAGCGAAAACGCATTGGATGGTCAGTTGGCTTCAACTCCTGAACCAATTGGACTTTGTATGGCGTCATACCAAGGTCTTTATGCAAAATTCGTTTCAATGATGTCTCCGAAATGTTCAATTGTTGAGAACGACGGTGAATTGATATTGATGGCGCTTCACGCACACTTTCTGCCACAGCAGCAATATTCTCGGGTGTACGCACTGCTTTTGGCTTTTCACGCTTTGGTTTATCGATGAGGATGCCAGTTTCTTTCACTTTTTTCACAAGATAACGAACATACGGAGCTGACGGTGCTTCTCTTCTTCCAAAATCCGTACGCAATTTTCGCACACATTCTGCAACATTACCATGATTTTCAAAGTAATGTCGCAATTTTTCTTAGCGTTGTTCAAGCGTATACACAGCCATATTCGTTCAGCGGAAGGATAAAACTAATTATCTGTCAAATCAAACAGGAGCTAAGTGTTACCATTCACGAAATAAGCACTAGTTGGAAAAAAAAAACGTTATTGGCGGACCCTGCACTAGCAATAAAACGAAAAACAACCGAAAAAAATGTATAAGGATAACTGACTCAACTTCTAAATAAAAAATTTTATGGTTAACCCTAGGAAGTACGACTGGGCTTTTCGAAGCCCATTTTGGTTTTGAGAAGTCGTAAATTTTTTTCTTTGCTCTGAGAGCCGAAATATTTTTGTCAACTACCGCGTCATGTTTTCTAGACGGAACAAAACAAACTAAAAAGAATTTGCATTATATTCGTAGAACAAACTGATCTGTTCTTATAATAAGGCCGTAAGTGAACTAACTGGGCTACACTGGGACCGTCCGTTAAGTGTATGGGAAATGTCTGTAAGCTACTAAACAAAATATGTTCAAACAAAACCGATCACGTTCGACGACTTTATTTGGCTATATGTGTAAAGCTCTCACATAACATATTTATTTTTTTATTGTAAGTAATATTTGATAAGTCGGGAATAGGTGATGAAGTGTGGGAAGAGCTTGAGATTGTTCTCTGAGGACGGGTTTTGCTACTAAAAAACTAGAGAATGAAGAAGACTATTCTTTCGGAAAAACAAGTTTTATAAATTTCTAGATTTCAACGAAAATAAAGCAGGTGTCAGCACTATGGACCAGATGCTCAGTTGCTACTCTTTCAAGAGTGGCAAAAACCTATAAACGGATAAATATCGTAAATTTCTAAAGGTTTTAACATCCCAGTTTGTTACTTCTCACATGAAAAATAGAACAATGAATGTTTTCGTTAATAATTATAAAAAAAATATTTCATGAATTCCCTGCCCTACCTTTATTATAACTAGACAGCGGAAAATATGAAATTGCATATTTGTATTGAATGATCACAAAATAATTTTGGTGACACAGATATGCGTCCCGAGAAATTCTGTCTCGGAAAGCATAACACAATTTTTGCATATTGCATACAAAATGTATATGCATATATTAAGTGCATATGCAAATTAAAAAATTGTATATTTGCATACATTTTATATGTATATAAGAGCAAATGTAAATTAAAAAATTGCATATTTGCATATTATATGCATATGCAAAATTTATGGAAGTCCATTTAATCGCAAATGTATGTTCGTAACTTCTAACACAGACATGAACGTTTTCAGAGGGTACAGGTAGGGATGCCAGATGCGCTTTTTTGAACAGTACAGTAATCTTTATTTGGACAATGTACTATTTTATGATATGCATTCAACACAGTACGCAAAAGTACTATTTTTTAATAATGTACTGATTTTTCGTATAAATTTTACGTGTTGAAAATATTTTTGATTTTCTAACAGTGCACCCTAAACAAGTGCGCGTTGCGCTGCGTACCCAGGCGCCACGCAACTTTATTTTACGCTTAACCTAAACAAGTGCGCTGCGGAAAGAACTGCTGCTCTCGAACCAGCTCAGTCTGATGGTTTAAAAATCTTAAAAAACTTTTAGTATTGTGTAAAAATCTATTAATATTGCAAATACTTCCATTTGCAATTGAGATTAATAAATTAATAGCAGCTGATTGCTCTTTGTTCTAATACTTTGGTTTTATGCAGCCAACTTCACATCCGAACGCACTGTCAAAATTGGAAATTCGATTCATGTTGCGGTAGTCCGGTGCGTGTTTCGGTAGGCTTCATACAAAATTTATGTGCATGAGCCGATTTTGACAGTTAAACCACGCACGCGCACTTGTTTAGGGTGGACTGTAAGTGCGAAAAAATCAGCCCGTCTAAATTGTTAATAGAAATTTTTTTGTCATAGTCGCCTGCTGAAAGCACTCTGTTTTTTCGAATTTACGGGTTATCTTGGATATGTTTTAATTTCACTATCGACAACTTAGAAGAAGTTTTAATAATATATTGTAATATAAATTATAGAACATAATTATGAACTGATAATTAACATAATTATCTGTTGAAGGTAATGAAATAATTTTTACATTTTTAACACTTATTTTCAATAAACTTTATAGATATTTAATTTGGAATTATTATGAATTTAGACCATCTTTATTTCAACATATGGGCATTTCCAAATTGGCGTTATGGACGATTTGTACGAAAAAATATTAAACAAATAGAAAAAAATTTCTAATTTTTAAAAAGGCTTTTTTATATTTGCGTAGAAATTAAGTAGAACCATATTAAGTTAAAACAAAAATAACAATCGACACTAAAGATTTTAAGATGCAAGCAAAAATATGTGCTGTCGTTAAGTTACAAAAAACAGAAGTGATTTTGACTTGAATTACAAAATTTGCAAAACTCTCTGAACTGGTCAAGACTTTTTGCATGCAACTTTTTTATAAAGGTTTAAAATAACATAAGTTTATTTTCCAAGTCAACAAAACTAAAAATTTCGTTTTTATTAGGCGTTTTGATCTGGCGTTACGTTACTGGCGTTACGTTACTTAAATTTCCATTGCAGTTAAATTGGGTAATTGAGTAATAAGGTAGTTAAGTAATAATATAAATTAGTAATTAAAAAACAAATTAAATATATTGTCCTTTCCTTGCCTCAACCATTTTTTCACTATCTTTAGCCAATGCCTTAAATTTTACTAAAACAAAAAAGTTTACAAAACATTTACTAAACATTTACGAACAAGAAAAAATACATTTTTGTAAACAAACAACAACATACATGAATTTATGTATAAATTCCTTAAATTAATAAAATTAAAATGTTTCTCTTATATAAAATTAGTTTTTAATAAGTTTTAATTTTTTGATCACTTTTCTGTGAAAATGCCCATATGCAAAAATATGCAGCATATTTCTTGCTAATGCTTTTGCATATTCTTTGCTTAATATTTGCATGTCATAGATATCTAGTAATAAATGCATTAAAAAAGTCAAACTCAATACAAATCCAAGACTTGACTTCAATCAGACTTAGAATAAATTTTGGATATAATTTCGCTGTCTAATTATAACATACATAATCGCATTACCCTGAATTATATGGAACGGAAAGACTGTAAGTCGTGCAATGCTCAGAACGGCAAAAAGAGACGCAAAGCATTCTGTCGTGTAAAAAAAATGCAAAAAAATTCATATGCCTTGAACACGACACAACGTAGAAAATTTGTCAGTGTTTAAAAAAAAAATATAAATCAGTCAAAAGTTAACTTGTGCAATAAAAAAAGTAATTTTACTTTGTAACGCATCCTAACAACCCCACCCCCTAGGGTTAAAAACCAAAAAATGTCTCAACTAAGCATCATAAATCAAAAACCCAAAACTGAAAGCTACGAAAAATAATAATCTATAGTTATTTTCATATATTTATTGATGAATCTAAAATAAACAATAAAATTAAATTTACACTGCGACTCTTAAATTTTACCTTAGAAACTCTTTTTGCTCGAAGGTGTCGTCAGAAAGTCTGGAAGACTTCTGTAGATTTGTCATGGTCGCATAAGAAAAAAGTCGATCAACCAAGGCTGAGGAAGGCAGAGGTGTATTGAATTTTGTTAACATTTTTTGATTTGGTCAAGTATATTTTAGTCTTTCTCTTCTTCGGCAAAGAACTGCTAACTGGTGAAATAGACAGTAAAAATAGGAATTCAGTTTCGCTCTCAGATTTCGAATCAAAATTAAAAAATGCTATTTCTGTTTTGATGGTTTCATGACTATCGTGGTGCTCCTCTGAAATTTTAAAAATTTCTTTTGAAATTGTTTTGTTTAAAAATTGATTTTAGTTTCCCTTGAACGTCTGGTCAAAGACAGGAAAACTATTTATATTTAAAGCGTGGATAAGACATTGCTGCAATTGTGAAGTATTCAGCATGCTCGGTCTAAAAAGTTAAAAATTCTAAGACTCTTCGGTTCACACTTTCTGAATATGTTTCTGGCAATTCATCATAATATTTGTAAGATTTCCCTTTTTGTAGTTTTATACGTAAAGTTACAAGACACGGTAACATAAAACCGTATGATATTGCTTTTTCCCCTGAAGTATTTCCAAAGCTTCAGCAATTGGACTAGAGCATTCGACAAACCCTTTTTATATATTTGAATCAACAGTCTTTTAGTGAGTTTCTTACGTAAAGAGCTCTATGTAATTGCAAACCTGTGTCCTTTATCAAATAAATTTTGTTTTAAGAAATCAAAAAGGCTATTTCATATTGAGTATCTGGCTCGCTTAAGGTATGTCCCAAAACATTTTTTATTATTTCAGCTGATAAATATACAGCATTAATAGAGAACAGCGAATAATAAACAGTCCGATTTCAGATTTCCAGATTTCCACAAAACATTACATTTTGCTATTGTGTTGCGATGCATTTTTGCTAGAAATGTATAGTTCTGTTGTTTTCAATTGTTTTAAGGATGCGATTAGCATCTGTAACATAAGTTACACGAGTGAGAGTAAGCAACACCTTAAATGTGAGGGTAATTCAGTATTTACTATTTCATTGTCAGTGTCATCGCTGTCAATACCAACTGTGCTTTCGGCAATGAATAAAGTATCACTGATTTTGTCAGAATTTGTGTCGAAATCCTCTAAATCCGGAAAACATAAGCTATCGTATTTTATACCAAATTAATTAAATGCTTTTATGAAATTGTTGGTATTATCTGTCACTGTGGCTACAAATTTCTCAGAGTACAAATTAAACTCATAATTTATTTCATTAAGCAGTTCAGCTATACGATCATAACTGTGCGTTGCAAAGAATCAGCGGCAAGCTAATGTCTTAGGCTGCCCACAGAGTGAACGCTTATTGCTGAGCCGAGCCGACTGAAACTCAAAAACGCATTGGGGCAAAAGATATGCATGACTTGCGTTCTCTGTTGCTCCAATGTGTTTTTCGGCTCGCCTCAGCAATAAGCCTTCACTCTGTGGGCAACATAATTAGCTAAGCATAATTCTACATAACTAACTGTCAATCTAGTGTGCCGTTACAAAAAGAAATCTTTTTTGCGGGTTGACCAAATATCGGTCGCAGTGTAAATTTTTCAATTTTTTGTAACATTGCTTAAATTTCTTGAACTTGGTCATTGTGAAAATCAGTCATTTTACGAATTAGTGTTCTTCGGCTCATTATTTCAATACCATATTTCAATATGTTTAAATTATTTAACATCTGGTAGAAAAATGGGTTTTCCACTATACTCAGAGGTACTATTGTGTGAGTAAAGTACTTCACTAGATCCAGTCAAACCCATTTTGCAATATACCATTAAAGGCTCAGATTGATGAACCTTTTAAAATTTGCTTTTAATTTTTCTTGTTTAAAATATCCCTGGCACTCTTCTAAGGATTCAACGGCATAAATTCCCTTTAAATGGCTTAACCGCTTGAGACTGAAGCGTAGGCCGTTAGAGATATAGAAAAAAATACATTTGATTCAAATTAGGAAAAAATTAGGTTTGAAAAATTTTGGATACATTGAAATTGTGAATAGCCCCAAATTCAATGGGATCTTACATGACCCCATCGGTCTCAAGTAAAACTTTTATGGATTTTTTTCAGCTGTAATCTGTGATGGGTATAAATGTATTTTAATGAAATATTAAAAGCAATCAATGTGTTGAATAAAATTTAATTTAAAATTTTGAAAATTAATATAGATATAAATATAACAGATAACACTGAAATTTTAGATTTCTTTAGAAGAACCCATTTAAAATCCCATTTTATTTTGTGAATTTTGTAAAAATAACTGAAAATATTTGCTGAACTCGATATTTTTTTCAATAAAACACATCTAAATTCAGAACTTACATTTATGCTTGGAACGATTCTATTAATTTTAATCTAGGTATTAGCAAAATACTTGAGCTGTATAAACAACATACTTTACACGAAAAAATAATACCTCCAGCTGATGAGCTGTTGGCCAGCCGGTGTTTCAAGATTCTATAAAGCTTCTAAAATCAAATTCAAAGTAGAAAGTACCTGACTAATTATAATTGAAAAGCAACAATAACTAAAAAACGCATGGTGTCATAAACTGCCCCTCGGCCTTAAGGGGTTAAATAGTTAGACGCTGATGTCGATGAATCTTGAACTTTCACGATTTTTGGCATGCGCTTTATACACGTGGCCAATACGTTATTTTCTCACCGGAAACGTATTTAAAATATTTATTAAAGCTTACAAATTCGGCTTTGCTTAGTTCAAAAAACTTGTCCAATAAAGTTTTTCAGAAGACTTTACTATTGATCTAAATTACAAATAAACGATAGTAAATAATTGGTTTTTTTATTATTGCGAATTATTTTTTTATTCGAATATTAAAATAGTTAAAAATTTATTGAAGTAATGCCCATCTCTGACCCAGATGTGTTGGATTATTATTATTTTTCTCCGTAAAAATGGTCAGCATGATGTCCTCTTTCAAAAACAAACCATTTTGTTTTGTAGCCAAATTATTGATAACAAATTATGATATCATGGTAACTCTTTAAACGTATACTCAAATCAAAAAATGGAAACCTAACGCGCACTCACACTTGGCTACGTGCCTGTATTGAAGAAATTTCGTGAAATTTTTCCATTTAAGATATTTGCTTAACTTTACGATAGCATACGTTCTACTCACCGATGGCGCTGTTGTTTGTGCCACCACTGCTGCTGCAAATGGCTATGCCACTGCCTATGACAATGGTCGGTGTCATCATGCTTTCCAGCTGAGCACTAGGGTCTGCATTGTTGTTTCCAACGTACTTATTGGATATGCCTATGATATCCGGTGACTGTCGTGGACCGCACATAAGTGGGTTTGCAATGAGGCCAGAAGGCGCCCCAGAACTAGCACCAGTTTGGATTAGCATAGTCGATGATGTATGTGATATATTCGAGGGACCCAGACTTCCATAGAGACTTGAACCCGGCCCATAAGCTATGTAGTTCTGCAGAGTTAATTAAAAGAAATTTATAAAAAATAAGTTCTCAAAATGTAGCAAAGGTTCATGAAACCTAGTGATAATATTCGTAACTAATTTAATTCAATTTGGAAATTAAATTATCTACTACACCAAATTGAAATGCTATCATCTGAAGTGCACTCACCTCGTTCTTGGACACACTTGGCACAGGAATCGGCGTAGTTAAATCTATGTCAGCATCTATCTCCGAAATAGTGTCATTAAAGCCGTTCGGAATTGTTGTTTCTGCACCAGTCCCATCACCACAAGCGCCACCCCCACAACCAGCGCCCTTTACAGATGAACTGGAATGCGTATCTGTGCCGGTAGCATTTCTCTTCTGCACGAACACACGTGCAGCTACGATTACTATGCAGAGTATAACGCCGACTGAACCAGCGATTAGTAGATACAAATACAGCCGCTCCTGATCATCTGTATGGATGTGTGTGTGTGTGTGTGAGCAACATAGATAAAATGAAGAAATATGAGCAGGATGCTTGAACCCAAACAGTAGGGATTAAATAAAATGTAGCAATGTAAAATGCAGGCAAAGTATATAACTTTTACAGAGTTGCCTATTATTAATTTATTATCATGGAGATTGCAATTTAAGATGGCCTTTAGCACATATACATGTACTAGATTGCTTAGAAGTGACCGTTTTATGATATGTTTGGACGTTTTCACCATTACTTTCATGTTTTCAACCCACTTAAAAATGTGTACAAAGCAAATATTTAGCAGTGCGTAAGACCGAGAAATAAAATTTAATTTTTCATCAGTGTTGAGAACCTTTTCGGAACGACCAACAGCCGGCAACTGAAAAAAACATTGACACGTTTTCACACAGTCATTGTAAAGCTTTTTTAATAGTAGGAGATGAGCTCTCCTGGCGGCACTGCAATGCGTACCTTTATACCTTTGTACATATTTAATGCTCAGACGTAGGTAGAAGAATGGTAAATGATCCATGTTGACTTTTAGCAAACTATTTAGTAGAGTACAAGAAGCAGAGGTAGAGCTGCTGCTATCACATTTTTACCTTTACTTTTATGACATTTAAGGAAGATAAACGTTCACTTTGACCTGCTGTTGAGTTGATGTTGTTTAAATGGCCTGGAATAATGCGTAGTAATGGCAAATAGATGAAATTTGTAGTTTGCATATAAAAAATCATAACGTTTCATTTTTGCTTAAAGTTCTAAAACAAACGAGTTTGAAAATATTTAAATTATTTTTTTTCAATAGTTTATAAATGAATATATAGACTTAATTAAATGAAGCGTTGAACAATGCTTTGAATACAAAAAAAAGGTGTTTTTAAAACCGGATTGATTTTGTACATTTACTCAAAATTAAAACACATGTTTTACTCAATCCCGCTTATAATAAAGATTCTACAGTGTATAACCCTTTAATGCTCACTACCAGAACCCGTAGGTTAAAATTTTCAGGGATTTGGGTGTGGCGTGCTTTTTGGTGCTTTTTATTTAAGCAAAGAAATAAAAAGTAGAAAAAATTAGAAAAATAATATATATGGGAAAATTTTCATTTCGTAGCGGAGGAACTTTAACCTAATGCACATTTTAATTATATTTTCTTTTTTCTTCATTTTAACCTGAGTGGCAATTTTCACTTTTTTTTAATACTGCACGAACTGGCTCGAAAAAGGCTTTAAATGTCAATTATATATTATTTTAAAAAGTATACTTTTGGCTTTCTCACACTTTTGGAAGCAAAAGCTTTACAGTAGCTGCGGATTTTTGAGGAGTTTTTGAAAAATGATTTTATTGCATATGATGTATCATAGGTTGTTATTAATGGATTAAAACGCGGTGCTTTAGAGCAGCGATGCTCAGCGCCTAGCTCTTATATATTTTCATGATTGTTGTAATTCGCCGAGTTCAGTTTGCAATTTCAGCCTCGCTTGTTAATGTTATTATTTTTATTTTTTAAAACCATCGATCGTCGCGGTTTTGCACTGTTTTTGGCATTTGCATTGTAGACGCCAACGGAATGCGTCGTATTCTTAATATTTTTCGTTGTGCAAATATACATTGAGAAAAAATTATTGAATAATTGCAGTTGGATAATTTTTTATATTGCATCAGAATAAATTATTTTTATAGGTATTATTATACCCTTGAAAAATGAAAAAAAAGACTTTGTTAACTAACAAAAACCTAACCGACCTCTAATTCTGATTGCTACTCATTCGAAATAAGCTAATCTAAGCAGCACATTCAAACATTCATACATTATCACATTCAAGCAGCACCTTAACGAAAACCTAAAAAATAAAATCCCTAAAAAAGTAATAAAAACCTCATAAAAAAATAAAACCTAACAAATAATAAAAATTAGTATAACCTTACCACCTGAAAAATATATAGAAAATATTGCCCTAACAAATTTCACCAAAAACGGTCAAAAAATATTAACCCTCTATAGCGAAACCTGCCAGAACAATGCCTAGAAAGGTAAAAAATTTTGTACGAAAGGCAATAGATTAGTGCTGGCAATCGTACTAGTTCTCTCCAGCCGCCTTCTAAGTTCCCCAAAAAAACTACAAGAAAAACAATTAAAAAATGGGAAAACCCCCACTATTTGACAAACAACCATTTAAAATATTTTCTATCTCCAAAGCCACTCCCAAGCATTCGGTGACTACTGGATCAGAGGAAGATGTGTAGTGACCACGGTAACGTGAGCTTACTACGGATATGTTAGTAAAGGTTTGCTAGCATACAATATAAATTCTATGCAATTAGTACAGACCGTCGATCATTCCGAATAACGAACGATAACAGAACGTTCACCAATAATAAATTATCAATGAACATCCCACCAACGTCCATACATCCAGAAGAAAGTGAAAAGCAACCTCGGTCACCTTCCAATCCTAAAACAACCGACGTTAAAAAATAACGTTTAAAATTAGGTGGACTACTCTTGTAGAACGCTCAATTATTCGAATTACGAACATCTACAGAATGTCTACCGAAATAACTATCGATAAACATCCTACAAATATCCATATATCCAAATGGAAGTGGAAAGGCAAACCCAGAAGGAGTCACCTCCCCAATCCAGAGCAAGAATAGCGTAAATTTTTTAACTTTTCTTGCAAACTTCATAATTTTCTTAATTTTTCATATTTTCATTCCATTTAGGTAAAAGATGTGCATTCTGTTTTCGAATGCGTGCTTGCTTTTTGTTTTCGGATGATAAGGAGCCGAGCTATGATGCGGTCCGATTTCCACCTTTTTTAGACACACAAACTTCAGCGCCATCTTTATACATAAAAAAATATATGTAATGTCAAACTAACATGCAAATTAAATTATTTGTATATATGGGTAAAACCGCGTAAAATGGGATTTTTTAGGCAGTAAATGAGAAAAAAGTATATTTGGAAATTCGAGATCTTACTAGTGGGGGAGTTTATATACTTCAGAGAACAACCTTTGACCACGGTGGGACAGCTACAGGGCCTCTCCCGACTGAATGGGGGCAATTTAACGATATTAAGCAAACGACGGTCAGGACACTTTCATTAAAAAAATGGATATACACAGAAAATTCAGCTGTATGTTCAACTCGTGTTTATTTAAACATTTAACAATTAGATCGGGGTCTTTTATGTGCAACAATGAATATAACATTAATTTTGCAACCAAAAACTAACTCTTCAACTTTATGACGTAAACTATATCAACAAACAAATTTCACTAATATGATTTAACAGAGGCTTATTGTATCTAAAACATTAAAAAAAAACTTATTCAGACTATTGGACTATACAAAAGACATGTAACCTGATTGCTTACGTTCACGTGACTTAAATAGATAAACCAAGCTCCCTTATGAAAAATGATTACACACTTCCGCATGTTCACAATCAAAACAGGTCCGTTTCAAGACAGCGCCAATACCATCAGCCGGATTCTTTCCATGTCCAGCCTCGCTGAAATTGTACGACATATTTTGAATTGATGGAAACTGAGCCATTAGGTATTGCGTCATTAGGAAAAACATCGTTTGATTCCTGTACTGTGTTGTGGGCCCATCACTCATAAAATGAAGAGTTGTTACAGTCGATAGCTTACTTGAATAATTATCCAGTACAACTTTAAGATGAGCAAGTATAGCTGGAGCATTGTGCTGTAGAGAAGTAAATAAAGTGTCGAAACCCTGTGAGAATCCTTGCATGTAAATATAACCGGTATGGATAGTAATGTATGCCTTACTTGCACCGAAATGAAACGAATGGACTTAACTATTTATTTTTGTTTATAAAAATAACTCTTTTTTATAGTTTAAACGGTTTTATTCTAGTTAAGTAAACAATGGAGCAGTTTTACAAGTTTTGCTTTTCGCAGTTCTTCAACGATTGTTCGAGTGACGACCAGCGTGACAGAATTATCATAAAGCGAACATCAAATAAGATATTAGATACAAGAAATACAGTGGCGTAAGTTACAGATTATAAGGTACATGAAAGAGCAAAATAATTTCAATATGGACAAATGCTCAATGGTAAATTTACGATGGCAGAACCTTTTCTATTTCAGTATCGATGAATTACACAAAAACTCGGAAACAGCATCGACGGTCGGGACAAATTAACATAAATTGGCCGCACTGGTTGCCCAATTGGGGCTAAAAATTTTTCCGACGAAATATATAACAAGTTTCACACTCTTCACGAATTTCCGTCGACGGTTAGGACGTACATAAATATTGTTTTGAAAATCGCCGCAAGATTAGGCTAAAATGCAGTGCTCTATTCCAATCGAGAATATATAATACATAAAGATGGTGCCTTGGTATCCAAACGGCTTGTTTCAGTGCTTTAGATTGGTACCCTCACTCTCTCTGTGAGCGTGGTAGAGCAAAATGATTGAAACGAAAAATATGGGGAATTTTTCTGGACAAACTTTTGAATGAGGTTGCGAAATCAATATCATTAAAGGGGGTTCCAAAAGGAGGTATTCGCTTCGTACATTGAATCTGAGGTGGAATACGTTGATCTCAACAATTTTGCAGCTTATATATAGACACGAGATCCATTTCTCTGAAAGAAAGCAAATTCAAGGCAAACGACGGTCGGGACCATTTGGCCAAATTCACTTTCTATACAAGGGTGTGAGGATCCGAAATTGATCATAATGGGCAGGAAATTATGCTCCTCCATCAGCTGTTTCAAACCCTATTAACAGTTTTTATCGAAACTCATTTATTTGTTCTCCACCCACAAAAGACAGTAAATATGCCATTTCACGCGATTTCACCCATATAATATACTTTTTTAGAAAACATCTTCTAGTATTAATTCTTCTTCTTTGAGTATTAATTTTTCCATTCAATACTTTGACGTTACCTGATTAAATTTACTAAAAATGTTATCATTTTATTAAAAAAAAAAACAACCATAAAAACCGAATAAGTGAAAAATTTTCATTTATATTTCCCACATAATTTATTTTATTTATCTTCATTGTTTTGAAAATTTTTAACAAAAAATAACTATTTGCGCAGTAAGCGATCAAAGTATGTCAATTAAAAGAAGGGGACATTTTTTATAGTAATGACTAGGGACCGGAATCTCATGCACTAAAAACATCCAATATATGCGCTTATATATGCCCTTAAAATTAAGAAAATATGCACTTAAAATATGCATTAAAAAACAAAAAAATTTGTCAACATTTATGACAAACAATTACATAAATATGCATTTACTTACCAAAGAACACATAAAACTCAAAAAAATCTTTATAAATATTAGCTTAGTTTGTTTTCATTCCTCGTTTCAAGCTCAAGTTTAAACTTAATACGGAAAACAAAATCAACACGAACTAAAAAATCAAAATATGAATCTACACTCATTCAAGTTCAAATTGAACTGTGCAATGTCGCTTGGAATGTTTTTCTGAGTTAAACCAGCAACGAAAAAAACAGTTATTGATTTAACAAAAAATAGTTAATATATTTAAAAATAGAAGAAAGTTTAACAAAATTATAATTATGCATTTTGCGATATGAAATCAAAACTCTTCTATTCCACATTAGCCAATCATATCTGAGAATGTGTTTATCGATCCAAATTAAGCAGACACAAAATGGCTTAACCAATTTTTTCAAAGCTGAATTATGGTGACCGCTCTTGAGAATAATCGCTCATACTTATCTCGTTCTCTTAAAAGTGAAAGAGTAGATTTTTATTCTAAAGGCCTCATATATTTAATTTACTTCTCTACAGATATTGCCTTGTTAGCAGAGACAACAAAATGTTTTTTCAAATAGCGATTTTAGTGCAAAGTACCTTAAATGTTGACCGAATTCTGAACACTGTTACACTAAAAAAATTCTTGAATCTAAAAATCTTCCTATTCACAACTTTGGTGTCCAAGATACCTTTCATTTGCACTCATTTTTTAAGTAGTTATTTTAGATTGATAAAAAGTTACGGCGAAAAAACCGGTGATTTTTGGCGAAAAAGTGATTTTTTTTATATCAAAACCGCTGGATGACGGTTCCATCGATTTCGATATCCTTTTAGATTTAAGATCTACTTGAATCCAGCTCCTAGAATATGAGTGTCGAAAAAAATGTTTTTTTTTATCCACCTTACTGTTCATGTTGTGTAGAAAAATATTGAACGTGAAGAAAATTAAATAAAAAAATAAAAACATTTTGTAAAATATTCAAAGAAAACGCGAATTTTAAAGAAAATATGCAAAAAACATGCATTTATAGTAAAATATGCACTTAAAAAGAAATATGCAAAGATATTCTGTTCATTTTCTTAACATCGTGACCACTGCAAACATGCATTTGCATCAGATTCCAGTCATTAGAAATGACTAATGTACTTCTATGTTTTAATTTAAACGGGAGTGTTTCACAACTTAAAAAAAAGACGTAGCCTCATCTATAAAGCGCATGCAGTTAAATCCTTTTAGTACTGCCTTGAGTCTTTGAGACTTATTTTGACTGCGCTGTTTTTCTGGCGTGACATTTTTTTAAACAACTGAGGTTTCTTGCATTTAAACTGCAGAAGTTCTTAAAAGCTCTACGATAAAAAATTTATGCATATTGTTTTTTCTACGTTTAAACAAAATTAATTTTAAAAACTAAAACAAAGTACTGAAATGAGTCTTAGAGATTCATATCGTTCGAGTGCAGCATAGCAGAATCTGAGCGCACACAAAGCATGCTTGTATTTGGTTTAAATGTTGTGTGATTGCTACGAGTCTTCTGTAATAGCAAAAAGGAGTCCACTTTTCGAGAAAGCTTGTCTCGTGACAGGACTTCTAAGTTGATCAAATATATTCGTTTTGATGACAAAAAATCGTGAAGTTTTTGATGAGCTCGTGAGAAACTTGCGCCTATACATGAGAATTGGGATATTGTTAATTCCAATTTCATCAATTGATATAATAGTGGAGAAAATTTAACCATCGAAGAGAAGTTTTTGCCATTCCGGAAAGAGCCTCCTTTTGGTATTATATTTCCTGTAAACCTGACAATTATGGCATTAAAGTTTGGTGGGTATGTCATAGTATGACCAGTTATCCACTAAAGGAGATACCTTATCTTGGAAAAGAAGGACAGAATCAAGGGCTAAATTTAGCCAAAAAAGTGGTCGACTTATAAAACCGTTTCATCGATCAATTCGTAATATTATGTTTGATAACTATTTTACGAGCTTCTTTCTATTAAGCTGAAAAACTACTTTCAAATAACTTGACGTATTTTTGAACGCTGCAGAAAAATACACGATGAATTCCTCAAAATGTTCAACAACATCCACAAAGAGCAGTTGAAACAAACGTTTTTGGGTTCTGAAAAAATGTTATTTTTATCAGTTATGTGCTGAAAAAAAACCGAGTAGTTATATTACTATTTATTTGTTTGTCTGCTAAGCCTATTCAGGCTTTATAGCAATTCATTTCAATTATATATTATATTATTCATAAAATTTAACATACAGTAAAAAAATGTTTGCAGTAAAAAAATATTAAAATTAAAATAGTATAATATTGCTTAAAATAGTTCATTCAAATAGTATAAACATATATGTAATATAATCGTTCTGTCTTGGCTATGCCGTTAAAGTCCCAGCTCAGGCTTTCAACAAACAAGGTTTACTCTACCACGTCGTCTTAAAAGAAACCGGCTGCGAACGCAAGAAATCAGACAAACTATGTCTCATTGGCCACTCATATTAATATATCGTTCAAGCGTGGTGCATATATTTAAAAAAATTTTAAACCACCACGATACAGTCAACATGCGGGATAACTTTGCCACGAGGGTATACTTTCCAGCAAGATCAGGTCCGTTAAGATTATTGTGTTGCGATTGCATGCATCGCCGGGTTAAGATGTGACATTAAGATGAACAGATAATTAGTTCTTCAAAAGTTTATATAAAGTAACCAAAAAGATCTTCTAGGATAGTCTGATGTGAAAGGAACGCAGCTTTTATCAAATGAAAAATTTTAGAAATAGACAAATTTTGATTAAAAAAAAACAAATCCTTTAAAATTAAGTGCAATTTTTTTAACCTACTAGTTAAAAGAAGTTGATCTACTACTAGATTCTATATAACCAGGAACTGCAAATTACTTTTCCTAATTCATCCTACAAATATATTTGTTTTCATTTTCAGTACACATCTATTACTATATTTGACTACCATTCTGACGAATTTTTGTTAAGATCGGTCAACCTTTGTATGTATTTCCCATACAGAATAGAGTAAAAATTCAATATGGGCCCAAAGGAGGTATCCTTAGGGTCTAACCTATTTCGTCCGTTTTCAGTACACATCTGTTACTCTATTTCACTATCATTTTGACGAATTTTTGTTAAGATCAGCAAACCTTTGTATGTACCTCCCACACAAAATCAAGTAATAAGCTAATAAAGGTCCAAGGGAGGTGTACCGATTTCGACCATTTTTAAAATTTTTCTTAATTGACTTAAACTTATTCATCATACCAAATTGCATTATCATAGGAGCCCTCCTTCTATTTTTGTCAAACTTTTGAATGGAGACAACGAACTGTACGTCGTGATGATAAAGCAGAAGCTTTATAAATGCCAACAAATAATGTAATAAATTAAGGGATGTTTAACTCAAAACCGTTTAAAATTAAGCCATACTTTAGAAGACATTTTCTGAAAAAGTTTATTATATATACAAAAAATTTCATTTGCATCCCGCTACTCAACTCAAAAACTATTTAACATCATCATTATAAGTGTGTTTTTTTTATTTACATATACTTTTTATATATAAAGACGGCGCTGAAGTTGGTGTGCATAGAAAAAATTTCAAATCGCACCATATCATAGCTCGGTGCCAAATCGTTAGAAAAACAGATTCATTCGAAAATAGACCCTTGCATGCACATCTTTTACCAAAATGAAATGAAAATCAGGAAAATTATTAAATCGACATGGAAAACAGTCGAAAAATTTAAGTTATTTTTGACCATATTGCTGCTTGTAAAAACTAAACAAATTTTCTAAAGGCCTCAATTTGATAAATGATGTGAAGAGTTACAATACGAACAGATTAAAAAAAGATTAAAATCGGTCGATTAGTTTGTTTGCAGAGGTGTGACCCGTTTTGAAAAAGTATGCTTCGAGTAAAACGCATTTTAAGGGGATGGTACTGCTTTAAAGCCAAAAAAGGCATGTTCTTATGATTTTTTTTGGTATATTTGTTGGTACAATGTTGGTATATTTATTTCATATTCATGTTATAGTTTGACTTCTTAAGTATTTAGAAATAATAATTATAATAATGTTTACATAGAAGAGTTAACATTAAGCAGTTCAGAATTACAACTAGTTATAAACAACATAAAAATAAATATAACTTAAAACTAACATTTAGTGATTCAACAATAAATAAAAAATAATAAATAATAATAAATTTTATAGCAACAGCTAGTCATAAATAACAACAAATCATGAATGAACAAAAAATCATAAGATTATTAGATTAAAAAGAAAAAAACTTAAATTATTCTTATTCTATTAGATGAAGAAATAGTAAGTTTAGGTAGAAAATTCCATGTTTATGGTTGCGTTTTTTTTTTAATAATTTTAATTCTTAGAGGTAACGAGTTCCAAATTCTGATAGCGTTTACAAATAAAAGTCTGTTCGAGTTTAAAAAATTATAAGTTGGGATTATATTCTATTCGATCTGCAAAATTGTAACTTATCAAATAAATATTTAGGTGTTTTCGAGTAAATCAAATTATATAAAAATATGCAGTTCCTGGCGTCCAGATAATTGAAAATTTTGCAACCAAGTATTTGATTGCTCAAATGACTAACGCGGTCAAACTTTCTGAGGCCATAAACATATAATAACACATAATAACGCTATCAGTTATTTAAAGCTTGTTGTAACTTAAGTTTGGACCTCGAATCAAATTTGCTATACACAACATCTGAGTACGTAATGAATGGCATTAAAAGCTGAAGTAACAACTTTTCCGAGTGTCGACAGGTACAAATGATGCTGTCCACCTCAGGTTCCGAAGGGCATAATAAGCCTTGGAAACAACCGAATTAATGTGATCCTCACAAGAAAGTTAAGTTAATGTGGTATCCAAGATTTTTAAATTTATCAACAAATCTTAGCCCTAGAGCATTTAGATAAATCGTTGGTATATCATACCAAGAGTAACTAGATTTAAAGATTGGTAAAACAAATGACTTCACCGGATTTAGATTAAGCTTATTAGCTCTAGCCCATTTAGTAATTATGCTCAAATCCTCGTTCATTCTGAGACATAAATTATCAACAAGGCCAATAGGACTGGACAAGTACACTTGAAGATCATCAGCATATGCGTGCATGGTTACATGACGGCACTTGCTGAAGATATCATTTAGAACATTGAAAATAACAACGGACCAAATACTGAGCCTTAAGGAACCCCACAGGATAAATAACAGGAAGCGGACAGACTATTTCCCACCCTAACTCTTTGAGACCTTTTCACCAGGAAACTATATAACAAACGGACTGCCGTGCTAGAAAAACCAAAGTTTACATGTCATTTTTGGCTCAATATTGTATGATCAACGGAATCAAATGCTTTCGAAAAATCTAAGAGACAGAGCAAGCTTATGCTGCCTAGATCAAATGACACTCTGATGTCGTCTAAAACTTTATAATAGCTGTAGAGCAGCTGTGCCCTGGTCGAAATCCAGACTGAAGTGGGGATAAAAGGCCAAATCTTCGAATGTGTTCTGAAATTTGCACGGCCATAAGAGACTCGAAAACTTTTGATAACGATGATAACACACTTACAGAACGATAATCAGACGGATCACTAGCATGTTGCTGATTTCCAAACATCAGGGAAGTACGAACTTGTGAAGCAGTGATTAAGTAATTAGGTTAGTGGGCTGAAAATATAAGGTAAAATAAGTTTAATAAATCGCCACCCACTGCATTGGATTTTATTTTATTTACACACCGAACTACACCACACTCATCTACAGCAATAAACTCAAAATTAGGTGGATATTCAGACGTTAAAATTCTTGTGTTATAGTCGATCACATTACTAGAAGACGTAGAGCTGGCAACAAAGTATTCGTTAAGAATATTAGGATCGATCTGACAATCATCGGTTTTCAACTTGCATACACCAGCTTGTTTTAAATTGTTCCATAGCTTTTTGGATGGTTGTGCTGAACTTTACTTAGACATAAGAAATAGACGTTTTGATGATTTAACTGTAGAGTTAGCTAAGTTTCTTGATCTTTTGTGCTGTTCCCAATTTGATGTTGTTGGATTTCTTTTCCATTTCGGTTATAATCTTTATTTTGTTTTAAGGGGTAATCTGACATCATTTGTAAACCAGGAACAGCTTGTATTCTTTACTCGGTGGAACATGCAAGTTATAGAGTTCACTGATTCTATTCATAAAATGCATAAGCTTCTCATCAACTGAGCTAAACGAGCTAGACAAGTCGCTACACAAAGAGAGATAATCAACATATTTATAATCTCTAAAAGAGACTGTGTTTTCAACGACATTTTGTGGCATATTTACATTTATGGCCACTTCGCTCACAGAGATAAATATATCCCCAAATTAATTCCATGATTTTTCCAGTTTTTCATTTGTTCACAGTGAGTTAAGCATTTAACTCTTCAAGCTGGAGATAAAAATGATGGCGAGATAGCTTAACCCCAGAAATACTTAACTCGTGAAAATTGGTGAGTTAAGATTTTTAATTCGCTCTCATCACTCTCATTTTAATATTTTTTATTTACTTGGTGTTAAAATATGTAAACAGACACAGCTCTTTTAATTTTTAATTAAATTATAAAAAAAGAGGTTTGACAAAAAAGTTTTTAAAAAAATAAAAGAAAAAAAAAAGTATAACAAAATGGATCTTTTGGAGCACTTTTAAGAGAACTGGAGCGACGATGATGACGAAGTGGAAGTGACTTTGGGGGCCGAACGCAGGCTATATAAAATGCAGGAACGCATTGGATTGGACAAGTGGGACGAGAATGACTTCGTCTATCGTTTTCGACTGACGAAGGCCGCGGTAGTACGGGTGCTGCAATTAATTGAACCATCTTTGCGACATACACGGTAAAAAAAAATTTTCTACAGTTAGGGTTGCCACCTTAAAATGTTTTATTTTAAGAATTTTAAACATGAGGAAACAGTATTGGGGGTTACTGATTTTGAATATTGTGCCAGAATTTTAAAATTCAAGATGTTGGATAAGGTTGCCACCTTAAATTTTTTATATTTACGAATTCGGGACTGGCGCGAACGAAAGGGTAAAATGGGTCACTGAATCCGAATCCGTTGTCAGAATTTCAAAATTCGAAAATTTTTCTTCACATAGGGCTGCCACCTAAAAAAGTTTTGTTTTAGAATTTTAAACATGAGGAAACAGCATTGGGGGTTACTGATTTAGAATCTGAGCTCAAAAATTTTAAATTCAAGATGGTGATTAGGGCTGCCACATTATTTTTTATTTTTTGTCAGAAATAAAAGACAATTGGTCAAAAAACAGAACAGAAGATTTATCTGAGACAACAAAAATATCTAATAAACTCGGAAAAGCACTATTTGCATAGCGCGTAGGTATACTAGTGTTAACTGTTTGAAGCCCAACTTCAGTAAATCTATCTAAGAAGTGGCCAATAAAATTGTTTTTACATAAAATGTTAATATTGAAATCACCAGGATTATGTGCACACGACACAAAGATAATAACACAATTAACACGGATTTCAAATTTGAGAAATTCTACCTCAGAACCACTTGACATTCCTAACAGGTTAACATTTAATTTATTTTTACAGTAAATTGCAACACCCCCACCCTTCTTATCTATGCGATCATTTCGATAAAGCTTATAGCTATTAATATTTAAGCATATATAATTTTAGGAAACAAAAGAAAAAAAACGCTTCGGCATTAATCTGTTGATTTATGTGTAGAAATAGTGTAAAACAATTCAAAACGATCGGTCAAGCAGATTTTGCGGCATCATGTTCACCGACTTCAAAAATGTTGTTTTCCAGAAAATCGACTCAAGGTTTTTTTTATCGAAAATAAAAAAAAATAAATCAATAAAAGCACTCAAAAAAAAGAGCAAAAAAAAGTAAATATCTTTTATTTAATTTAAAAATTTCCATTTAATATTTATTTCAATTATAAAAATATTATTTTCAAATAAGTATTTATTTATTTTTGATACATTCAATACAACATATTTGAAAATAATATTCGAATCTTTAAATCATTGCGAGAAATATTTAAATGAAATATGAGAATGTTTAATTTAAATATTGGTTTAATTCAATTATTTATATATTTAACAAAAATATTTGAATATTTTATTTGAAGATTTAATATTTAATTCAGTTATTGGAGCAGTCTCTTTAAATATTTTAATATTTAAATTTATATGTTCCGAGATTCTTTTTTAATATTTTAATATTTAAATCAAGTATAAGAATATGTAACTTAAATATTTGATGCTCACAAACTGACGCCGCTGTGAAAAAAAAACTTGTGTTTTTTACCAACGAATATATATTATATTTGTTTTCGCCATAAAAAATTCGTGTTCCAAATTCCAACGAGTTCGTAGATGCTGCGGGAAATATTATATTTTGTGCGCAGTCGAATACGGTTTTAAGTATCGACGAGGACGATAATAACCTGAAAATTCTTCTTAAAGAGTTTGGAGTGGAGGACGTTTTTCCAACTTAAAAGGTAAGTAAGCTAAGCATTGAAACCTGTGGTTTATGTAAGTACGTGTCTTGTACCTTATCGAAGATCACGGAGTCACATATAGGTCGCTGCAGTACCTTTCTAAAGAAGATACTAAAGACGCAAATCCATCGAGTCGCATCGGATTAGGGTCTGAATTCAGGGAGAAGCTTTTCTTATGGCGAAAGAGTAAGGTAAGAAAAAAAAGACACACATTCCATTTGAATTAAAATTTCAGTAATATTTTCAAAAAAGCTCGATACAGATGAAAGCACTGTGGCCAAGAATACTGAAGAGTATTTTTGGTTGACTTCTTCCCAAAGAAAAGAAACATCGCCGTCAGTTTCATTCACAAATAAAGTTGTAAGATATGCTGTTAGTAAAATGTGACACAAAAACAAATATTTTTTTCAGGACGTAAGATCAATTTTAGAAAGAAGCATTTGTGGAAATATCATTTTCGACTTCTATAAACAATACAATTGCCTGGAAAGAGAGCACCGTGATACTATAATCAAGAATATAATAAAAAACTAACTACAGAAATAACCAATTCAATTGACAGACTTTCCGAAACTGGTGCGCCAAATAGTTGATATCTTCCCAACAGAAAAAGAAGCTGAGGAAGTTCTAATGAAATAACATATTTTGTTGCAAAGTTTTCCTGTTGATATAAATTTCTGTTTGTATATTTTTATTTATATTAGGACTATTACTTTTTCCGCGAATGGGAAAAAGGCAACCGTGTGGAAAGCTTTACTACAGATATTCCGATAGCCGTGTAAAGCGTCAGAAGTTTTCTTTGTTATGAAAATGGAAATGCATCTTATTCCATAGAACACAAAGGTACAATTTATAAAAAAAAACTATTTTTTAACAAAATGGGCTGAAGAAACATTAAAATTGTTTAAAATAATACTATTTTTACTTGATGAAGATAATTTGTATGTATTTTCCACACCTATAAACATTAAAATATTTTATGAACATTTTCAGGCTTTTGAAGTAGGTAGCGTTCAAAATGAAATAAATATCAAAGACATTGGGTACTTTTCAAGTGGTCCCTTAGATTTATATCCTGCTAACAATAGCAAAACTTATCTTAGAAATAAGTTTTTGTGAAATAAGTGTAATGAATATATTAACATTTTATCTATAATTTAACATTAATTTTGTATTAAAAATAAGATGAAATATTGTCAATTATAATAATAATTTATTAATATTCCATCATTTATATGCATTTATTTAATATAAAAAAATATAAATAACTATTGTTGATCATAACATATAAATAGTATATTTTCAATAAAAGGTGCCTTTATGTAAAAACAAATGTATTTATTGCTAAATTTTCCAACCGGGTAAGTATAACTGCTGAAAATCAAAATAAAAATGTTCAAGTCAAATAGTGCTGATATTTAAAAGCAATATTTTCATATATGAAATCAAATACACACACATTTCATATGAATATGTGTTTATTCGAAATAAACACTAAAATATTCAATTTAAAGAATGAGAATATTAAAATTATAAATATTCTTAATATTCAAATTAAATTCTGGAAATATTTAATTTTAATATTCGATAATTTGTATTAAGTATTTTCGCCAATGGATCGTTTTTATTGTCAAAATATTTGAAATCATATATAAAATATTTTATTTTTTTTCGGTGAGGGTATAATTTTTTATTCTTACATAGAATCATCAAAGCCAGCTCCTTACAGTAAAACACTGTCATTCAGGATGTATTTTGCTCTTTGCATGCAATGCATTTTTTTGCTCTTGCGTGCACTGCATTCTACCCTCTTTACTGCAAATCTTTATGATAATTCAACGTTGTCAGTCATGCATGTATAAAAATCGAGCATTAGGTCCGCTCACTTGAAACGCTGTATCTTCGTTAGTTTTAGCACAATTTACTTGAAATTTTTATAAAATACTCCTGAAATGTTATACATTCAGAAAAAAATAATAAGAAAATGTCCCAATTTTTTTTTAAAACAGTACCATCCCCTTAAGCTACTCTGGTTTGTTAAAAGTACTCTGGCGCACCGGCTTTTAAGCACTGTAGAATCTGTATTATAATCGGGATTAATTTGAAACAATTTTTAATTTAAAAAAATTACATTTTCAAAAAATATTTTCCTAAAACCTCCTTTAAAATTTTAGACACAAGATTTAATATTTAAATAGTATAGAGTTGTGTAAATTAGATAGTGTAGAGTTGTATAGAGATTAATAAGAGTATACACACTGCATTTTAAAATTACAAAAGTAGAATAAAACCAACCCTTACCCCTAAACAAAGTGACGAATAAAACATCTCAGTTTTGGATCCGCTAAACATTGTTGTGGGGGTATTTTAACTTTTATCCAGGCGATACTATACAACTTACTATAGTAGTTTTGTTACAAATTTTTGTAAATGTGTCTTTTTTCAAAAAATGTGCCGAAATATGCCCAAACTATTTTTACAGTTGAAATTGTAATTTTTTATTTTTGGTTATTTGTTTATTATTTTACCTTTAAACCAGGCACTGATATTTATGTAACCCTGGAATTCCAAAACTTTTCGCCAGAAAATTAAAAATTTTACGCCATTTCAAGTGAGAACTCTAATAATCTATTGGAACATAAAAATGTAAAAACTTAAAAAACCTGATCACATTCTTTTGCAATTTTACGTGTAGCTCGTTTTAACACTCACGTGCAGTTCGAGTACGTTATTTTGTAAAAAATTCTTAAATAGCCTTGAACACGTACTATCCGAGTTCACATGAAAATAGAAGCTATACTTTAAAGGGCTTACACTATATTACTAAGAGAAAAAAAACTATTCAAGAATATATTCTGAAAAAGCCCACAGTTTTATTGGCAAACAACAATGCATGAAGTTACCTGAGTTCATAGTTAAATGAGATGACACAAGTAAGTGGCCATTTCCGTTTAAATTAAAGGACTCATATAAAACATTAGAGTAAAATTCAACTTAAGTTGGCCATTTGATAGAAATAAGTTAAGAAAATTTTTAAACTTGTATAACTTTGGCTTCAAACCATCATTAAATGATCACTTTAATTAACTTTTTTTTCATTTCACTATTAATACAATGAGAAACTTCAATGATACAGTTTTTGTGCTATGAAATCATCTGCACATTAAAAGTTTTCTACACATTCACCGCAACTTACCTTCTAAACTCAAATCAGAACTATGCGTCATGACCGGATTCACACCATCTTCTGCTTCAAATGGCATCGAACTGTTTACACCATAATTATTGGTGACTGAATTTGTTGCATTGTTATGTGCAGCACTAGCTGTTGTGTTGCTATAAAGCTTAGGAATTGCTTCGGACTCTTTATAAAATAATTCATCATCGTAGAGCTCATTAAAGTCGCCTTCAAAATCTTCCGGTTCGTCGGGTTCAATATCCGATTCATAACGGTCCTTCAGCACTTGTTTTGGAACTTTTCAGCAGAAAAAGAGAAAATAAAAACGAACAAATGAAAATAATGCATTTTTAATTAAGTTTTCACCAGAGTGCACAATTTTGGTCTTTCGTCGCGTTAATGGAGTGCAAATACAAAGGTATTCCAATAAACACGCAGCACTAACTTACCACATGTGTAAACAACCTTCAGGTACATGCGTGAGTTCTTCTGACATGGCGACCCAAAGGTATTGGCATCGGCAGCTAGGTTGCATCTGCGGCGTCCATGGCAAATTTGCATAACGGTTTCGGTGGCATACGAAGCAAGACAAGCTGCAAAAGTAAAGAGAATTGTTGTTATTGAAGGTGTCAAGAAGCACCGCGCAGCGAATGGACGAAGTGACCCAAGCCCAGACATGACCTAAAATACTTACTCTCTTCCTTGACACCCTGCGGCTGTGGACATTGTATGCTCTCGTATTCCGTGCGTCCAAAACTCGCACTATAGACGGCAATGCGCGAGTAAGGATTGCATTCCAACTGGGCCACATCGTTATGGCAGGCCACCTTGCTGCGGAATTCATCTGAAATCGAAAATGTAACCGCAAGATAAACACTGAATATCAATGTAGTAGAATAGCCGTCGGGGGAATAAAGTTTGTCGGTTGGTGGTTATATTGAATGTGCAAAAATTCAGCACATTTATTTTTCATTCACCGAACGAAAACTTTTGCGGAGCACCAAAGAATAATTTACGTTAGCTAGACCGAGTTTACCGAGCACAGCAAGGAAGCTTAAAGTTGAGTTGTTTTAGACTAGGTTAAAGAGGGTGGTTGAATTTTGAGCACGATATTGCGAAGTTTTAATTTTGGTTTAGTTAAAATGAGAACATGAATGAATAGTTTTTTAAAAGAACCAGTCAAACTTTCGAAATTAAGGACATATCTTATAGTTTACTGTTGAGTTTGAGCGTTATTATATCTTTTATTTGTCTTTTCTTCTCAGGTATCTCCTTAAAGCTCTCAGGTATTTTGGGATCTAAAATATCAAATTTTCGATTTAATGTCTATTTAAAATCTGTGTAAGTTTGGAAACTTCCTAAAGCCCGTATGATACTTCATTGTTTACTAAAATTTGTATTCATTGACAATGAAGCTAGAGCAGTTGAAATAGTGCTAAAGCTAAAATGCAAGAAGTGTGACTGATACGCATATAGTACGAATTGGAGATAAAAATGTATGATTGAAAGCATTTTTAATGCTTTGTCCTTGACGTTTTTCTTAATTCGTTACTCGCTTAGTTTCGATCAAATATTAAGTAACAAAAACAAGCTTGAGCTCTTTCTTCCGCAGCCAATAAGAAAAGAGATATAAAATAGTAACGTTGCGGAAATGTAAGAAATTGACACTTTTTTTTTCTAGTGTGCTTTTGCTGGTGAGAGTGATTTATTTATTTATTTATTTATTTATAAACTATCGACAAAAATGTTTAACAGTCTATTTATTGCATCTTAAATTATACTAAAACAATAATTATAATGGAAATATTATAAGAATATAAAATTAAGGATTTATACAATACTCAATACAGTTTGCTTAAATGCCTCTCTTTTTTGAGTGAAATCTATACGAGCACTTACACTGTTATAGACAGTGCACATGTTAAAAATCGGATCACTCCGGCCATAGTTAGTTCTATGGTGCGGAACGTAAAAAAAATCTCTTTGCCTAAAGTGTCTTTCCGGAGCATAAATATTGAGACGGGCGAGGATTGGCGCACAGTTAATATTATTCATTAAAAGATCACGAACAAAAGTTATAAGAAAATATTTTCTTCTAGAACTCAATGATTTAAGCCCAATAAGTGCACATCGGGAGCTATACTCTGGCATAAAATTCCAATTTAGTTTTTTCACAACAAAACGAGTAAAACGTTTTTGGACTTTTTCCAATCTTGTACTATGCGACTCATAAAATGGGTCCCATATTACACACCCATACTCAAGTATTGATCTTATAATGGAAATGAAAAGAGTCTTTAAGGTGTACGGGTCAGCAAACTCTCTAGTGTTGCGTCTAACGAATCCCATCATAGCATTAGCCCTACTAATTATGTCGTCATAATGACCTGAAAATGACATCTTTTTATCACAGAGTACACCTAGATCAGATTTAGAATCTACTCTAATCAAGGCGTTGCATAAAATTGAGTAATCAAAAAACATTGGAGACCTTATCATATAAAATGACATTATGTTGCATTTTGACAAATTTAAATTCAGTTTATTTAGCATACACCATGAGTGCAGACTATTTAAATCACTTTGTAAACTCCATTGATCACTGGGAGAGCTTACAGATTTAAAAATCTTAACATCATCAGCATACATAAGGCATTCTGAGTACTGTATAAAATTAGGAAGATCATTGATGAAAAGAATAAATAACAATGGCCCAAGGTGGCTACCCTGTGGCACACCTGAATGATTAATTATTGCTTTTGAGATCGTCTTTCCAATGCATACATTTTGGCTACGACCTAAAAGGTACTCACTAAGCCAAGACAAGAGTGAAGAATGAAAACCCATTAGACTGAGCTTATTAATTAGAATAGAGTGCTGAACTCTATCAAATGCTTTAGCGAAATCTGTGAAAATAACGTCTATTTGTTTACCATTCTCCAATTCATTTTTTATTAAGTGAGTGAATAGAACCAGGTTTGTAGAGGTTGATTTTCCAGAGACAAAACCATGCTGGCTTTCAGATATCGAATTTTTAATGCCTTGATAGATCTGCTTTTTCACCAAGGCTTCAAACAATTTGGGAATTGATGGTAACTTAGATATTGGTCTATAGTTTCCAATGTCTTGTCTTGATCCAGATTTATGAATAGGGACTATAATTGAAACCTTCCAAATATCCAAAAATATACCTTTCTCAAGGGACAAATTAAAAATTAGTGAAAGAGGCTGAGCAAGTGCAGCAGCACATTTTTTAAGGACTATTGGTGGGATATTATCGGGGCCAGCGCCCTCATTAATATCGAGTGACAACAACTCGTTAAAAACATCTTCTACCGAAAGAACTAAACTGCCCAAATCAGTGATTCGCTCTCCATTATATAGCGACCGATCTTGATGTATAGGAACATTATCTAAAACAAAATTTGATTGGAAGTAGTCAGAAAACATATTACATGCATCCTCAATATTGTTCGATATTTTATCTTTAAAATACATATTTTTAGGAAGACCCTTAGTATTTCTCTTTTTATTAAAAAATTTCCAGAAAGCTCTAGGATTGCATTTAATATCCGATTCCAACGCCCGGACATTACTTCTATAAAGGGAGATCTTCAGAGTTTCATACTGTTTACGAGCCACAAGATAGTTTTCACGAAAAGACATGTTCAATTTACTCTTTTTGTATAATTTATTCATACGGTTTTTTAATTTGAAGAGATCTCTACTAAACCATTCCGGCTTGGTGTTCTTCTTAATTTTCCTTATAGGAACAAAAGTCACAAATGCTTCGTTAATAATATTAACGAAAAATTCATAATTAAATAAAAGATTTTCCCCAAAAACTGTACGCCAATCGACACTATATAAGAAGTTAGACATGCCAACATAGTCTGCCTTATTAAAAGCAAATACAAAAGTATCCTCTTCTAGAGCAGGTATACTTAAGGTTTCCGTATCCAACTGAATTAAAAGCGCCTTATAATGCAAAGAGTTATTTGACAAAAGGAAATCAGCTTCGTTACAATTAGCATTAAGATCACGATCAGAAAAAACTAAGTCCAAAATTTTATTTAAACTATTTTTAACTGAATTTAATTGACACAATCCCAACGAGAAGACAGAGTCTAAAAATTCTATTTCAACAATATTACTCATAGAGCTTGGAATCATACTCATAATTTCATTAGAGTATGACCAAAAAGTATTGCCCAAGTTGAAATCACCGAGAACTAATGGATAGTCATTGTCCTTAAGTCGTTCAACTACATTAAGTATATTAATAAAACGCTTAGTATAAATTTCACTATTTGAGCATGGTGGGATATAAGATACAAAAATATAGATACTTAAAAAGGATTGTGCAGCAACCACGTCGCCGGCAACCGGACAATCAACACGTACGCATATTTGCTCCACATCACCTGATAGATGTTGTAATGATATTTCTTGACATCTAAAATGTGCACGGACGGCAATTAATACACCACCTCCACGGGTTAAGCCAGTTGTTGAGCTGCGGTCGCGTCTAAATACTTCGAATTGGTCATCAAAAAGTTCAGATGTTATAATATTCTGATGCAACCAGGTCTCCGTTAGTGCAATGACATCATAAGAACAGTCAATCACATTTAGAGAAAATTCTGTTGATTTAGTGCGAAGTCCACCAACATTATGATAGTATACTTCTGTTTTATGTGGACGCAGTGGTGCATAATTGTATGGGATCGTCGGTATAGAAGCATTTAAAATTGCTGGTTCTGTACCGACGGACGCTTGACGTTTTTTGGAATGTTGTTAAATGGTTTTACTCGAACTCCAGCAGGCCAAAATTGATAATTTTTCTATTCGTGAAAAGTGATAAGTTAAAAAGTTATGTAAAGTTCAACTTTCTTTAAACATTCTATTAAAAAAGCTAGACACACTACTCAAAACTACATAAAAAATAGTTAATATAAAAGCTTTAGACGCGTTAAATTAATATTGATGTCTTAAAGAGTATCTTATAGGTAATATTCAATTTTTGTCCTATATAATTTTAGAGAAAATTGCTGGCAGGACCACAACATTTACATAAAAATCTTACTTTTTACCTGAAAATTGCTTGAACATTCATGTTTAATTTATTTTAAATTTGCTCTTTTGAAAGTTTCAGATTTGTATTTCAAATATTATATACATATGTATATACAAAATAGAAAATATATTCTGTATAGTCTATTTATTTGTCTTACGGCCGATTTCTTCACAGAGTTTTAATGATATACCGAGTACGAAACCTATTTTTAGTTCTTTCCCGAGAACTAAGTCATTTCTTCACAAAGATCTAAGGCATAAAAAAAATCACTTTGAAACTCGTTTCTGATACTGAGTTTTAGCTGGAACCCCGAAATCGGAAGTCTAGCAATCTTAAAACTCGGTCTTGTGCTCCTTTTTTTAATTTTTTTGCATCAAACAATATAACTTTGTTTTGACACTTTGAGTGTCAAGTTTTGAATTTTAAGCATAGTACTCTGTTCAGTTTCATGTGAAATTTCACTCATATCTCCATACAAAACGTGAAAGCTGCAAAACAAGCGTGGAAATGTTCGTCAGAGCAGTACTCTGTTCCGCTGCCTGAAATTATCGCAACATGTTTCTGAGCAACATTTTTTTTACGACAATTTAATTGTACTGCCTATTTATTTTGAAGTGAAAAGAGAGATATCTTATGAAATCTCCCAACCATGGTATAATTATTTGACAAGGTAGCCGTGACAGTTTTTTGGCGATTGGTAGTTGTCAAAAATAGCTAAAGAATGTTGAAGTTTGCTGCTGTTGACTAGCTATGTGCTTATTTTTAACTTATCTTTGATTCATTAAATTTGTTCGCGAAGTTGATTAAAATGTTTTTAGTTTGTTGCTGTTGACTAGCTATGCTTAAGTCGTCGCTTATTTTTTCACTTTTCTTTGATTAATTGCATAAACAGCTAATTTTGACAACTACCCATCGCCGCTCATGAGAAAAAAGCCAGTCTACGCTACTACCTTGTCAGTAATTGTGCCATGCTCCCAACTTATTCTCTGAGTCTCTCTGAGAAACGTTGCCTCCCAACTTATTCTCTGAGTCTCTCTGAGAAACGTTGCCTCCCAACTTATTCTCTGAGCCTCTCTGAGAAACGTTGCCTCCCAACTTATTCTCTGAGTCTCTCTGAGAAACGTTGCCATAGAAATTCCTCGCATCAAACTTTAAGTCAGAAATTTCACGAAACAAATAAATAGATGTTGCCAGCAAAATTTCACGCAAACGAACAGATACTAGGCTTTTATAATAAAATATATTTTAAAAAATTTTTTGCTTTTATAATTTATTTTCTTTTTTTAATTACGTTCTGTGTAAGTTGAGTTAAAAAATTAAGCTTTAAAATATAAAAGAACCCAAGTTCGTTGCCGATGGCATGTTCAAGTCTAAATTGAACGAGTTCCTTACTCGCGAACTTGCTGGAGATGGTTACTCCAGAGTTGAGGTGCGTGTCACACCATCGCACACTCAAATCATCATCATGGCAACAGAAACCTGCTGGGAGAGAAGAGACATCGCATTCGAGAGTTAACTGCAATGATACAGGGGCGTTTTAATTTTAAACCCGGCCGTATTGAGTTGTATGCCGAGTCGCAACCCGTGGCCTTTACGCCATTGCTCAATCCGAGTCACTACGCTACAATCTTACCAGTTGATTAGCTGCTCGTCGCGCTTTATTATGGAATCTGGAGCAAAGGGCTGTAAGAACGTAGTCTCTGGCAAGTTTCGCGGTCAACTTGCAAAGTCTATGAAGTTCGTCGATTGTCTGATGATTCACTCTGGTGATCCATGCAACGACTATGTCAAAATTGCTACTCGTCACGTCTGTTGTTTTTTTTTTTTTTTTTTTTTTAGACTGAACCAACGCTCAGGGGATGCCCCCTATAAATGCTTAAGCATTGTGTTGATTCGGAAGATGGGTGATAGTTAGTTGGAGGGTGGATAGATGGAGTAGTGTCGGTGAAGATTTGTTTTGAATTTCCACAGCTCAAAACTGCCGGGAAACACGCTCGCAGGGAGACTATTCCACAACTTAACCGCGCGACTAAAGAACGAATTATCGCGGTAATGCGAGGTTCTATTAGGCATCGATGCAATGGTTAAGGGGTGGGCTTGGACAGCTGCCCGAGTGGACCTGGGAAACACACGAGCTGGTGGCGTCAGGCCATGTATCTCCCTTGAACACTTCCCATGGTAATACCTATACAGAAGGCTTAGGCAACCTACATTACGTCGATGCTCCAGAGAGTTGAGAGAGGATGAAATACTTTCATCTCCTATCAAATATATCGCACGACGTTGAATTCGGTCCAGAAGCTCCAAATAAGATCTTGAAGCCCCTGCCCAAATGTGCGAATTGTACTCCATTTTCGGCCTAATATATGAGGTGTAGATCATGCGAAGATCAGCTGAAGTGAAATATTTTTTGCACCGTTTTAGAAAACCTAGGCACTTGCCCGCTTCTTTCGACACATCGAAAATATGATCATTCCAACGAAGATCACATTGGATCGATATGCCCAGAACGTCAAGAGCGGCTGATTCCACAAGATCCACACCATTCATATTGAGGGGAGCTAAGGGGCAATCCATCCGCTTGTGGGTTAACAGACAACACTGGGTCTTGCTTGCATTGAACTCTACTCTATTAGCAAGACCCCACTCGGAGATTTTTTGTAGATCATTAAGGAGTGTGTCATTCATAGTTTGCCTTTTTCTCGCAATCTCCATAGAGCTTGGGCGTTTTTTGAATGAATATGAATGACAAATGCTGCTGTCGTCCGCAAACGAATGAATTGGGTTATGCGTCAACGACAGAAGGTCGTTGATAAAAACCAGAAACAAGGTTGGCGATAGAACTGAACCCTGCGGTACTCCTGCGTTGATGGCGTGCTTCTCGGACGAAATACCGTCAACTACGACTCGAATCGTTCTGTCCTTGAGAAAACACGTGATCCATCGAGCAAAATTACTACCAAAACCATATGCAGCAAGTTTTGACACGAGCGCTTTATGCCACACTCGGTCGAACGCTTTTGAAATATCCAGAGCAACAACCCTGCTCTCGCCGAAAAAGTGAACGCATTTATTCCATTCTTCGGTTAAGAACGCCATAAGATCACCAGTAGAGCGAGCCCTACGGAAACCATATTGACGGTCACTGAGCAGTTGGTTGTGCTCCAGAAAGTTCATAACGTTGAAGTTTATTACGCTCTCCATAACTTTGGAAAGCGTAGAGCATATCGCAATGGGTCGGTAGTTTGCAGGGTTCGTGGCATCACCCTTTTTAGGTACCGGCTGGACATTTGCCACCTTCCAACAAGATGGAAATATTCCTGTTCTGTAGGAGATGTTGAAAAGGTTGCGCAAAGGCCGAGCCAGCGAAGAAGCACACATTTTAAGCACAATTGGCGGTATGCCATCAGGACCAGAGGCTTTGTTAACGTTGAGATTTGTAAGGACCCTTTTAACTGCTCTCGTTCGAAAGTATATCTCCTGCATTGCAGAAGATCCACCCTCAACAAAGGGCAGTGGCTGATTGCTATCCGAGAGAGTGGAATTTTGTGCAAACAATCTAGCCAATAGGTTCGCTTTATCAGCCGAGTCAGTGAAGATTTGGTCATCTTTTAAAAGAGCTGGAATCGATGACGATGTCTGGTTCTTAACTCTTTTAACAATATGCCAGGGTGTCTAGAGTATTAAGGTCAAGATCATGTTGCCTTATGATCCCAAGAGTAAGATTGGTCCTAGGAAACCATTGCCTAATAATGTGTCTGTTGTTGAGCCAAACGGGAGAAAATCTACGATACTCCAGAAAAGGAATACAAAATTCCACCACCAGCACCTAAATTTTTGCAAATTTTTTTATTTTAAAACAAAAAATTCAAATAAAATGATAAATTTTAAATAACTATTTATTTGGTGAGTTTTGTATATAACTACCGCTTTTTATTAACTACTAAAGCAATCGGCCATAAAGAATTATTTAAACGATATTTTAGCATTTACAATTGTTCAATTTAAACGCCTATGCCTTATGGGCCTGGTCAATTGGTTGCCATAATTATCTTAACTCTACCCGGCGAATAAATGCCCTTCTAGTAGACACAGCCAATACTTTAGTACAACTTAAATATTGATTGTGAAACCGGGCTGATTCAGCACCTCGCCGATAATCTATTTAAATTTTTAAACTCAGTTGTTTCTACATTAATTTTTAAGACAGCGGAGAGGAATTTTTTCCTCTAATGACATCATGTGCAAAAAAATGGAGTGTTCAACGAAAGAAAATGCTTCCTTCATGCTATAGAATGTTTCCTGCTTAAATCTGGGAATGTTTCCATTTCCTATAGGGTTGGTATAAACTCGATCCGAGTTTTAGTAACTAACAGTCTCTTTCGAAAATGATCCAAGTACTATATAAGTGAAGAAATGACAGAGTTCTTACTTTTTTTTGAGCCGAGAATCAGTTTGAAACTGAGTTTTAAGCAGAACTCGGACTAGCTCGATTTGATACTAGGTGAAGAAATCGGCCGTTAGTGATTCATAGTGACATATGGAAAAAGAAATAAAAAATATTTTTTTGACACCTAACATGACAGCTAGCGGAAAATTTTTAATATAATTTAAAGGCCTCCAAGAGTTTTTAAAAAAAGCAAGACACTTTTTAAAGTTTTTTTTAAGCTGTACTGTATTTTAGACAAAATTTTTTTTTTACATTATAAAAGAAAAACTATTTAAGATTTGTCCCTGACATTCTGGTCCAAAAATATTCTTCAATAAGGTAGAAAAGTGCAATGCCTCAAAAGTCCTTAAATTTGCGATGAGTTAGATATCTGGAGACTGGTTTATCTAAAAAATTTTTTTGGTTTAGTAAAGAGTTCCTGGACGTTTAATCGTTGATTTTTGAAAAATTTTAATTTTTGACCAGCCATGGGAGTAGAAAGAAAATGCTCATATTTTGTGCAAAAAATTGAGGTCGTTTTAGGTAATAAATTAAATATGTATAAAAACAAATCGAACGAATAAACGCCCAAAAACTCTTTACTAAACAGAAAAAAAATATTATTTTTTTTCAGATGAACCAGCCTCCAGATATCTTGCTCACCGCAAATTGAAGTACTTTCGCGGCCTTGCACATTATCGATTTTTAATTTTTTTTAAACTCCCGGAAGCCCTTAAGGTGAATCAAAATTCAAATAGTAGTTATCGATAATTATCGGTATTATAATTGAGATTATAATTTAATATATCATTAGACTGTTGGTCGTTACTTTTTCCGTAGGTACTAAGGCTCTGTACATCCAGTGTCAAGTTCAGTGGTTTACATAGCTAAACAGCGAGTCAGATCGTGTTCGAGATATTCGACGAAAACAAACGATTACTGCCGGACACTCGTCAGCAGCAAAAAAAATCATGTGCATGGTTTGCTTTTGAGTAATATGATTTTTTTGAGATTCTTTTATTTATTTATTTTTTTTATTTTCATCAATCAGAGACAATTGCTATTGTAGACAAGGATAAATTAAATAAGGAATCACAAATGTTGGAGATTAATTATATAATGTAAAACTTTTTAATTCTAAATGTTTGATAGTTTAAATCATACTTAATTTTAAATACAAATTCTAGTTGTTTGATAGTTTAAAATCATTAATTGAGCTTTAGGTCAAAGTTAGAATAATTAATTGTTCTAACAAATCTTTCCAAGGAAACAACAACAACGTTTTTTTCAATATGAAAAGGAAAAAATCACTAGCTGATTTTATTTCAATTTCGGCCCTGCTAAAGGCTTTGACCTAAAGCTCAATAAACGATTTTAAACTATTAAACAAGTAGAATTTGTATATAAAATCAAGTATGATATACATTTTAATTTAATATTGTTCCATGAATGACATTTGTTTTTTCACAAAAATTAATTGCACCTTTCCATTGAATCCATGAATATCGATGTCGGTTAATATTTTGCTAAATTGGGGAAATTTTAACGGTTTTTTTTTTCTTTGTCAAACACTTTTTGTGTTTGTTGCCATTCAAAATGATCACTATGGAACGAATTCACATTTTTTTTTTTATTATGACGAGACTAGAAAATATTACCCTAAATATCAAATCGCCGCCTAAGAAGGTTCACTTCAAAAATTCTAAATTATGTAAAATATCGTATCGAATTTCAAGGCCCTTTGGACCAGCTTTATAACTATTTCTTTAAAAGGAAAGTTAAACTTAATGCTCCGAAGACACAAGCTTATTTTTTTACTAGAGAAATAAATACCTGTTTTCTTCCAAGTTCGCAAATAAAAGTAATGATGTATCTTAAAAATACTCTAGTCAGAAAACATATCTCGGTGTTGTTGTTGTAAAAAACTAATTGTTTGTGAGCATATTTGCAATATAATAAATGAGTTTACATTGCCAAACATTTACTATATCGTTTATTAAACGAAAACTAAACTAGAAACTTTTTTCTAAAAAAATTCATATTAGTTTACAAGTTATTTGCGAAATTTTCTTGTTCTAAAAACCGTGACCATTTTGAAAATTTACCAAAACTACATTTGTTATTACATTGCTTTTAGTTGTGGCATATTTAAAAGAATCAGTATAAGTATATAACATAAATATAAAAAGCACTATACTTGCAAAAATTATATCGCAGTGGGCATTCTGAAAACATTGATTCTAAAAAAAAAAATTTTTCCTTGATATTTACCATTCTATCATAGATATCTTGTTTTGTCTTGTCTTGTTTTGTAAAATAGTGGCAAAACAAGCATTTCAGCGATTCTGGATAATTTTTATTTTTTTTATGACAATGCATGCATTGTTCATACTTCTGCTTGCATACGGCATGCATGTTTCGTGTATTCATGCTACTCTGGACACACTGGGTATGTATCTTACTTTTTGCCTTGTTCGATGCTTATATATATTTTTTGTTACGTTGTACAAGCAAAGCACAAAAAAAGAGAATATTAACCAACATGGAGTTAACTGTAACTGTCTCCACACAAACGCTTGAAAAGAAAATGATTGAACAGAGCGTGGCATCTGGGATGATTTCTAAAAAAATTTTATACATTAATTAAATATACTTATTATAAAAATTTCGAAAGCAAAATGTACTAAGCTGTAGGAGCATTCCACGGTCACGTACAGACAAATTCAACTATTTTTTGAGTTTATTATACAGCCAATTCTAAATTTACACATTGGAAGTGAAGTCATTTCGTCTAATTAAATAGATTTCATTCTGTTGATTTATTATACGTTCAAACTTTCTTTAAATTTTATTAATGCTAGAGAAAAAAAATTTGACATCTACTGTCACGTGTCGGACGGGTTCAGTCAACCAACGTTGCAAACCGTTGTGTTCGATTACAAATTTTAGTGAAAGTAACTTACATAGGAAAGAGGTATTTGAAAGCCAAATTTTTATTACTCATAAACATGATTTTGGCGTAAAAACTTGAAATAAAGTCCACAGTTTTTTTTTAATATTATATTTACACGTCGTCACGTATAGACAAATCACTTTACGTGCCTGACAGACTGACAATGTTTAAGTTTAATTGGGTAATTAAGTAATTAGGTAGTTAAGTAATTATGTAATCTAGTAACTAAACAATAAATCTAATATATTTTTTCATTGCCTCAACCATTTTTTCATTATCTTGAGCCAATGCCTTCCACTTTTACCAAAAAAAAAAAAACGTTTACGAAACATTTACTACACATTTATGAAAAAGAATTAAATATATATATAACTTGCTTAAATTAATACAATTAAAATTTTTCTCTTAGATCATAAAATGATAAGTTTTGATTAAGTTTCAGTTTTTTGGTCACGATTGACTTTTCTGTGGAATGCCCCTGTAGCACAAACATGGTATTTTAAAATGGTTTTCAAAAAAATCGGCCCAGTTATTTTGGAGTTTACTGGTAAAAGAAAAGTTGCACTTCAATGTTATATAATAGCAAAGATAAGTGGTCATCATTTCATAGTTCGCGTATTCGAGTTCGAATTCAAACTTTTCACCGAACTTTGACACGAACGAAGTTATCTCATTTCAGTTGGCGCTGAGACTTCAAACGTAGGTGTTCGTGTTGGTTGATCAGCTCAGCTTACCCCTGTACAAAATGCAAGCGGAATATGAAAATAATTTTTTTTTTGCAGAAAATTTTTTGGATATCAGTAATGCTTGGTTTGCTGTGAAATGTATGTGAAATAAAATAAATGTGATAAAAGCATCCGTTTTAGTTCCTTATTATAATGCAATTCTTACTTAATACCTGCACAACAATTTTGTCAGTACAGAAAGCGATAGAGCTACTAACTTACGCACAAAATCAATGGTATCAATAGTGCCAACTACACAAAAATTACGGATTTCTACGGATATTTAGGCCCTGCACAGATAAACGGACAACAGCAGCAAAATAAGGTAAATATACGGATTTTTAAGAATATCATAATAATAAATAATAAATATCATACAGAATTTTCGTAGATTTCACCAAATTTTATATCAAAAATTTTGGAATGGTAAAAAGAATGTACTTATCACTAAAAAATATGCTTACATAATTTGTTAGAACTTTTATCTTATCAACACTTGCAAATAATAAAAATATTTTCAGGAACCTAAATTCGAAGTGAGCCAGTGGGTAGCCTCATTTGAGGCAAGTGTATTCAGCTTGTTTTTTCAGAGGCAAGTGTATTTTCAGGCCAAAACCGACATACGGTTGTAGCGCCAACAAAGTAAGTAAGTAAGTATTCAGCTTTACCCATTAATGATCACCACCAAAACTTATTGAGTTTATTTTTAGAAGTTTCCGGCATTTATTTGCATTAATGCAAGACGGAAATCTCTAAAGTTTAAGAAAAAATTCAAAGGATTTGGGTGTGGCTAAGTGTGTAATTTTATAGTTATAGGTCATAGTAGTTAAAAAAAAATCTAAAAAATTATAAAAAGTAGAAATTAGAAAATATTATTTCAAATCTAACTTAATGCATTTTTTTAATTATATTTTCTTTTTATAAACATAATTCACCTGTGTGCAATTTTTCACTTTTCTTTCAAATACTGCACTTAAAACTGGCTAGAAAAATAAACAAAAAGGCCTTAAAAGTAAATTTTAGAATTTTTATGGAAATAGCATATTTTTAGCTTTCTTACACTGTTTGAAGCAAAAGCTTTGAAGTGGCTGCGAATTTTTGAAAAATGCTTTCATCGCGTATGACATTTTACGTTGTCATTAATGGGTTAAAACAAACTTAAAGTGCCTGCAAAATGTATTTCAATGTTATTGTATTTATAATGATTACAGATTTAAAAATCTAATGTTCCTTTAAAATGAATAAAAGTTATGTTTTAGGTTATTTTTTCAAGTTTTAATTAAATAGTTTTTAACTATTTTTACTTTTAGTTTTGTTTTACGTTGTTTGTAACTTTTATAAGTTTAATGCAAATTTTATAAAAAAAATCAACCTTACAAAAAATTTGTAAAACTTTTATGACTTCACTTGACTAATTTTATAAAAAAAATAATATAAATTTGCTAACACGGACTTACACGGATTTTTTATGTCGCATTTGTGGATTTTTACTCTTTTCGGGTTGGTATCACTATTTTAAATTTTCTTGCATTTATCTGAATCGAATACGAGATATCTGATCCGAGTTCTCAGATTCGTTACTAATTCCAAACTAACCTGAGTTCATTTTGTGGATTTTTGGGATGCACGAATTTTTTTAAACAATTTCATCTAATTTAAGGTTGACAGGTACGCAAAAGTCATTTTATATTAGAAATCATCAAAGCACTTTCAAAAAATTTCATCTTTATCTCTAAAAAACTGTATTATTTGGTATTTAAACAAAATGTTTTTAAAATTCTTTTATTTTTTTAATTTTTTTTTCTATATTAAGAATTTTAATAAATCTCTAGATAAGAAGCAACTTATTTTATGGGATACTAATCTACAGATCTTCATCATTAGCTCCTCGACTTTCTTTTTAAATACTCATAAATTGAAGCAAGCAATAGTTTTGCCATTTGGCCATGGCTCCATATATTTATTTAGAGAGATTTTTTCAAGTATTTTCTTTGTTTTATCTGTCCCAATAGATCGAGAAAATCCTACACTGTGCGCTGGTGAATTTATGTGTCAGCAAGAAGTTGGCAGATGCTTTAGGGAAATATTTCACCATTTTCCCAGTCGCTGGCAGTTATGCTAATAAAATAATCTAACTTATGAAAGGCAGCTAACAAAATGGGGCTTGACGTGTTTAACGAGCAAGTACTTTGTGGCCACCACCCACTCCTCACAAGTAGCTTCGAACAATTATTGTCATTGGCACTGCCAAGGCATAAAAAAAAATGAATATTTCTTGTTTTTCTTTTTATATTTATAATAATGTTTTCTTACATAAAATATGACTCCGCTTTTGAACATTAAAATTGAAAATATCAAATTTACATCATATTGCATTATAAAGCAATTTATATAAATTTGCATGTATCTTTATTTTAAGCGTCTAATAAATTTGGTGAGAAAAAGATGCAAGATGAAATGCTTTATAGTATGTTAGCAAACAAGTTATATAAGTTTATGAAAAATACTGGTTAAATAACAATAGCTATTTGATTAGAGAATATAATTCCGTTTTGACAAGATTGTAAAACTCCAAATCGAAATTCTGTAGAAAATAGTTTTTATTTTAGATTCTTCTCTGTTTTTAAAAAATTATAAGAACTACACAAAAAATCTAAAACAATTGCAATTTTAATGAAACCATATAAATTGCTTATAGTTATATAGTAATGAAGTTTATTGGGCCTAGAAAAACGGAACAGCTTTTTACTGGCTGTTGAATTTTCGAATGAAGTGCAAGAATGCACAATTTGAATGCTACTAGACATTTAACGAACCCACGAATGTTTACAAATTTGACGTCAAATTAATGATAATTAGCAAAGTTTGCTGTTCAAAATTGAACACGTCTGTGCGAATGACGCAACAACAGTTGTCATAAAGTTTTTTTAAGGCTGGTAACACTGGAACAGGTTTGGGCGTTAATTTTTAGCGCGATCTGTTACGTAGTTTTTTTTTTCTTATTGCTTTGTAAGCAAACTGACCTCGAGTCTGACCTGCGAATTTCATAATGAGAAAAAAGTAGAGAAAAGAGTGTGTTTGAAATTTTGTTTTATCAACGGAATATCTTGTCCGGATGCATTAAAAATGTTGCAGAAAACCGCTGGGGAGTCTGTTCTTTCACGTACGCAGGCATTTGAGTTGTACAAATTGTTTAAAGAGGGTGGTCCATCAGTTGACAACTTACCTCACCCTTCTTGTCAAGCAAAATAAATAAAAGATGAAAATATAAAGAAATTGTGCTCGAAAATCGTCGCGCGACAGTGAGAGATATAGCTGGCGAGCTTGATATATCGACTGAATCAGCACATGCCATTTTACATTATGTTTACGCATGCAACGGGTTGCAACGCGACTTGTTCTAAAATGGCTGGATTTTCTTCAAAAAAGAGTTTCGCAAAACTGTGGCTCAGGAGATGCTTTTATTGGTTGATACGGACATTCAGCGCATCATTACTGGTGACGAGACTTACGTGTACGAGTATGACTTTGAAACAGTTAAACCATCTGCAGAGTGGCGCTATCCAGATTAGCCGAAACCAAAAAAACCACGACAAAGTCGTTCAAAAATTAAGGTGATTTTAACAGTTTTCTTTGGTTCTCAAAGATTCGTGCACTCGGAACTCATTCTGCAAGGTCATTCGGTCAATGCTCAATATGTTTTGAGTGTTTTAAAGCGTTTGCGCGAGAATATTTGGCGAAAGAGGCCAGAATTATAACACATCAGGCATTGTATTCAATTATTTAACCAAAAAGCAAAGTCAATGTCCTTCAATAATTACCATATTCGGCAGATATGGCCCCGTGTGACTTTTTCCTATTCCCCAAACTAAAATTAGCGCTTTGTAGAAACCTTTTTAAGACGAGTTAAAAGCCTTTCAGAAATCGGTCAATGAAAAATGCTTCCAAAAATGGAGAAAAAACGTTGGCATATGTATATCGTCTCCGATAATGATAATTTTGAAGGTCGTAAAATGAATATTGCAGAATAGTTAACCTTTTTGGCAGGAATTGAGGAAACTATTCTTTTATGAAAGTTTTCGTTGAAAAAATGTTAATTTTTTAAAAAGATGCCCCTTTAAATTTTTTTCCAATAATTTTAAGAAAATGCTGGGTCTAACACCTTTAAAATTATATATAACTAGCTGAAACCCGGCGCGTTGCTGCCACTCTCCCTATTCAAACGCCCATAAAATGTTATCAGTTAAACAGCATGTCTAAACTGAGGTCAAATACTGAATTCCGAGACTGTGCGACCTATATCCACAAAGCTATTCGATATAACAATTTTGGACTGTATAGGAAGTGCCACGCCCTCTTGATCACCCCTCATAGAATGTAATCAATTAAACTGCATGTGTACATGGAGGTCGAATACCGAATACCAAAACTGTGCGACATATAACTCCAAATATATTCGATAACACAAATTTGGGTTGCATGGGAGGTGCCACTCCCCTTTTCCCTACGCCCATAAAATTTTACCAATGAAACTGCATGCGTAAATTTTGGTCAAATACTGAATTCCGATGCTGTGCGACCTATAACTCCAAAGCTATTTGATAGCACAAAGTTGGATTGTATGGGAAGTGTCACTCCCCTTTTTCCTACGCCCATAAAATGTAAGAAATGAAAGTGCATGTATAAATTTAGGTCGAATACTGATTTCTTACGCTGTCAACCTATAACTTCAAAGCAATTCGATATTGCAAATTTGGGATGTAAGGGAGATGTCAGGCCTCCCTGTCCAACGCCCATAAAAAAAAATCATTGAAACTGCATGTGTAAATTGAGGTCAAAAACTGAATTCCAAAGCTGAATTCCTATAAATTCAAATCTATTCGATATCACCAATTTGGGTTGTATGAGAGGTGCCCCTCCCCCTTGTCCAACTCCCATAAAATTTCATCACTGAAACGGTACGTCTAAATTGTGGTCGAATACCGAATTTCTAAGCTGTGCAACCCATAACGCTATTCGATAACACAAATTGTTTTTATATTAATGAGAGGTAAAAGAAGGTGTGGCATTTCTTCTTAAACCATCTCGTACTCAAAGCAAAGCCACTTACAAAATTTGAGCTCAATCGGACCAATAGTTTCGGAGTATTGTGATATTTCCAAAAGTAGGCGTAGATGGAGTGTGACAACGCACGTTTTTATTAAAGTTAGTGACAGTCATCATAAGAACTTATTTACCAAATTTTAATTTAATACGACCAAAACCTTCTTAAATATAGCATTTTTATTGATTTGTGGGCGATAAAAGGGGTACGGCATTACTTTTTTCCTAAACCTTTGCGTAGCAGTTACGAACAAACCAGTAGAAGGAAGTATCCTATTTGGTCTAGTCGTTTTCAAGTTTTAAGCATCCGAACAAATCACGATTCATTTTTATATGTACAGATATTGATTTGTGAGCGCTAAAACTGGGCGTGAAAACATTTATGTATCGTGACTGCCTCTTGGAGCACCTACACAGCAAGTTTCAGTATAAAAATGTGTAAAACTCCGGAATTGCCATGATTTCGAAAAAGTGGGCGTATATATATTGCGACGAAAAAGTGATTTTTGTACAGTTACTGACAGTTACCATCTGAACAAAATGATAATATATTAGTTTTTACGATCGAAACCGTCTGATATATATCCCTTATTTGGTTTGTGGTCGATAGCGCAAATTTGGCTTGTATGGGAGGAACCACGCCCCCTCGTCCAAACGTTACCAAACCTCACAGGTACAATCTATCTCCTCGGCAAACGTTGTTCTGCCACAGACCGCCTTACTGCCATACACGAAAATGTCAAGAAATGTCAAATATATTCACCATTTTCAGTACAGCTGCCGAAAGTAGCCATGTGCACTAAATAACCACATTTTAGTCTAATACGATCAAAACCGTGCGAAATATAGCATTTTTGTTGTTTTGCAAGCTGTAAAAAGGGGTGCGGTAAAATATTTCCCTTGAGCCATCTCGTAATCGAAACAAATCGACTGCCCAAATTTCAGCTCAATTTAGGTTAAGCCTGGCGCACTTTACTTCACTGGACGCTAACTCCCCGAAAAGTGAGTTTAACTAAAGTAGGGAAGGCCTATTTTTAGTGCACTTGCCGAGAGTAACCATATGTACTGAATTACAAAATTTTTGTCTAATACGACCCAAACTGTTGAAATAAAACGTTTTCATTGGTTTGTGGGCGGTAAAAGGGGGGCGTGGAGACCAATTTTTAGTACAGTTGCTAACAGTAACCGTACAAACTAAGCCAACATTTTAGCTCAATCGACCCAGTAGTCAATTTTGATGGTTTCTTAAAAAGTGGGTGTGGCTATATAGCGATGACGCCCTTTTTTAGTACAATTGCCGAAAGTAACCATACAAACTTAAGTATCATATGTTAGTCTCATACGGCCAAAACTGCATGAAATATAGCATTTTCACTGATTTTTTGGCGCAAAAGGGGGCGTGGAAACCAATTTTTCGTACAGTTACTGTCAGTAACTTCACAAACCAAAGTACCAAATTTAAGTCTTATACGACCAAAACCGTCTGAAATAAACCATTTTCATTTATTTGTGGGCGGTAAAAGGGGGCGTGGAAACCCATTTTTAGGACAGTTGTCGACAGTAACCGTACATACTAAATTACAAAATTTTAGCCATATACGACCCAAACTGACTGAAATATAACATTTTTATTGATTTGGGGGCGGTAAAAGGGGGGTGTGGCAAATTTTTTTCCTCAACCATCTCGTACCTGAAACAAATCGACTGCCAAAATTTCAGGTCAATCGGTTCAGTAGTTTTGGAGTCTATAGACATCACACAGCCAGACACACATCGTTTTGCTTTAAATATATATAAAGATACTAGCTGAAACCCGGCGCGTTGCTGCCACTCTCCCTATTCAAACGCCCATAAAATGTTATCAGTTAAACAGCATGTCTAAATTGAGGTAGAATACTGAATTCCGAGACTGTGCGACCTATATCCACAAAGCCATTCGATATAACAAATTAGGGTTGTATAGGAAGTGCCACGCCCTCTTGATCACCGCTCATAGAATGTAATCAATTAAACTGCATGTGTACATGGAGGTTGAATACCGAATTCCAAAACTGTGCGACATATATCTCCAAAACTATTCGATAGCACAAATTTAGGTTGTATGGGAGGTGCCACTGCCCTTTTCCTTACGCCCATAAAATTTAACCAATGAAACTGCATGTGTAAATTGAGGTCGAATACTGGATTCCGAGGCTGAGTTACCTATAACTCCAAAGCTATTCGATATCGCAAATTTGGGTTAAGTTGGAGGTGCCACGCCCCCCGACAAACTCTAAAAAATTTTATCAGTAAATCTGCATGCGTAAATTTTGGTCAAATACTGAATTCCGATGCTGTGCGACCTATAACTCCAAAGCTTTTTGATAGCACAAAGTTGGGTTGTATGGGAAGTGTCACTCCCCTTTTCCCTACGCCCATAAAATGTAAGAAATGAAAGTGCATGTATAAATTTAGGTCGAATACCGATTTCTTACGCTGTCAACCTATAACTTCAAAGCAATTCGATATTGCAAATTTGGGATGTAAGGGAGATGTCAGGCCTCCCTGTCCAACGCCCATAAAAAAAATCATTGAAACTGCATGTGTAAATTGAGGTCAAAAACTGAATTCCAAAGCTGAATTCCTATAAATTCAAAGCTATTCGATATCACCAATTTGGGTTGTATGAGAGGTGCCCCTCCCCCTTGTCCAACTCCCATAAAATTTCATCACTGAAACGGTACGTCTAAATTGTGGTCGAATACCGAATTTCTAAGCTGTGCAACCCATAACGCTATTCGATAACACAAATTGTTTTTATATTAATGGGAGGTAAAAGAAGGTGTGGCATTTCTTCTTAAACCATCTCGTACTCAAAGCAAATCCACTTACAAAATTTGAGCTCAATCGGACCAATAGTTTCGGAGTATTGTGATATTTCCAAAAGTAGGCGTAGATGAAGTGTGACAACGCCCGTTTTTATTAAAGTTTTAATTTAATACGACCAAAACCTTCTTAAATATAGCATTTTTATTGATTTGTGGGCGATAAAAGGGGTGTGGCATTACTTTTTTCCTAAACCTTTGCGTAGCAGTTACGAACAAACCAGTAGAAGGAAGTATCCTATTTGGTCTAGTCGTTTTCAAGTTTTAAGCATCCGAACAAATCACGATTCATTTTTATATGTACAGATATTGATTTGTGGGCGCTAAAAGTGGGCGTGAAAACATTTATGTATCGTGACTGCCTCTTGGAGCACTTACACAGCAAGTTTCAGTATAAAAATGTGTAGAACTCCGGAATTGCCATGATTTCGAAAAAGTGAGCGTATATATATTGCGACGAAAAAGTTATTTTTGTACAGTTACTGACAGTTACCATCTGAACAAAATGATAATATCTTAGTTTTTACGATCGAAACCGTCTGATATATATCCCTTATTTGGTTTGTGGTCGATAGCGCAAATTTGGCTTGTATGGGAGGAACCACGCCCCCTCGTCCAAACGTTACCAAACCTTACAGGAACAATCTATCTCCTCGGCAAACGTTGTTCTGCCACAACTACCTATAACTCCAACTCCGCCTTACTGCTATACACAAAAATGTCAAGAAATGTCAAATATATTCACCATTTTCAGTACAGCTGCCGAAAGTAGCCATGTGCACTAAATAACCACATTTTAGTCTAATACGATCAAAACCGTGCGAAATATAGCATTTTTGTTGTTTTGCAAGCGGTAAAAAGGGGTGCGGTAAAATGTTTCCCTTGAGCCATCTCGTAATCGAAACAAATCGACTGCCCAAATTTCAGCTCAATTTAGGTTAAGCCTGGCGCACTTTACTTCACTGGACGCTAACTCCCCGAAAAGTGAGTTTAACTAAAGTAGGGCAGGCCTATTTTTAGTGCACTTGCCGAGAGTAACCATATGTACTGAATTACAAAATTTTTGTCTAATACGACCCAAACCGTTGAAATAAAACGTTTTCATTGGTTTGTGGGCGGTAAATGGGGGGCGTGGAGACCAATTTTTAGTACAGTTGCTAACAGTAACCGTACAAACTAAGCCAACATTTTAGCTCAATCGACCCAGTAGTTAATTTTGATGGTTTCTTAAAAAGTGGGTGTGGCTATATAGCGCTGAGCCCTTTTTTAGTACAATTGCCGAAAGTAACCATACAAACTTAAGTATCATATGTTAGTCTCATACGGCCAAAACTGCATGAAATATAGCATTTTCACTGATTTGTGGGCGCAAAAGGGGGCGTGGAAACCAATTTTTCGTACAGTTACTGTCAGTAACTTCACAAACCAAAGTAACAAATTTAAGTCTTATACGACCAAAACCGTCTGAAATAAACCATTTTCATTTATTTGTGGGCGGTAAAAGGGGGCGTGGAAACCCATTTCAAGGACAGTTGTCGACAGTAACCGTACATACTAAATTACAAAATTTTAGCCATATACGACCCAAACCGACTGAAATATAACATTTTTATTGATTTGGGGGCGGTAAAAGTGGGGTGTGGCAAATTTTTTTCCTCAACCATCTCGTACCTGAAACAAATCGACTGCTAAAATTTCAGGCCAATCGGTTCAGTAGTATTGGAGTCTATAGACATCACACAGCCAGACACACATCGTTTTGCTTTATATATATATAGATATTGATTTGTGGGCGTTAAAAGTGGGCGTGAAAACATTTATAAATTGTGTTCGTCTCTTGGAGCACCTAAAGAGCAAGTTTCACTGTAAAAATGTGCAGAACTCCGGAATTGCCAGGATTTCGAAAAAGTGGGCGTATTTATATAACGACCACGCCCATTTTTTGTACAGTTACCGACAGTAACCATCTGAACAAAATCCCCAAATCTTAGTTTTTTACGATTGAAACCGTGAGATATTTTTCTTTTTTTTTGTTTGTGATCGATGGAGCAAATTTGGCTTGTATGTGAGGTACCACGCCCCCTTCTCCAATCGTTACGAAACCTCACAGGAACACTCTTAAGATATGGCTTTATTTTCCCTGAAAATTTCATAAAGATCGGTTCAGCGGTTTTGGAGTCTATACGTGATATAGCCACATACCCACATACCCACATACCCACATACATACATCCATTTTTATATATATAGATTGATTTGTGGGCGTTAAAAGTGGGCGTGAAAACATTAATAAATTGTGTTCGTCTCTTGGAGCACCTAAAGAGCAAGTTTCACTGTAAAAATGTGCAGAACTCCGGAATTGCCATGATTTCGAAAAAGTGGGCGTATTTATATAACGACCACGCCCATTTTTTGTACAGCTACCGACAGTAACCATCTGAACAAAATCCCCAAATCTTAGTTTTTTACGATTGAAACCGTGAGATATTTTTCTTTTTTTTTGTTTGTGATCGATGGAGCAAATTTGGCTTGTATGGGAGGTACCACGCCCCCTTCTCCAATCGTTACGAAACCTCACAGGAACACTCTCAAGATATGGCTTTATTTTCCCTGAAAATTTCATAAAGATCGGTTCAGCGGTTTTGGAGTCTATACGTGATATAGCCACATACCCACATACCCACATACCCACATACCCACATACCCACATACCCACATACCCACATACATACATCCATTTTTATATATATAGATTGATTTGTGGGCGTTTAAAGTGGGCGTGAAAACATTTATAAATTGTGTTCGTCTCTTGGAGCACCTAAAGAGCAAGTTTCACTGTAAAAATGTGCAGAACTCCGGAATTGCCATGATTTCGAAAAAGTGGGCGTATTTATATAACGACCACGCCCATTTTTTGTACAGTTACCGACAGTTACCATCTGAACAAAATCCCCAAATATTAGTTTTTTACGATTGAAACCGTGAGATATTTTTCTTTTTTTTTGTTTGTGATCGATGGATCAAATTTGGCTTGTATGGGAGGTACCACGCCCCCTTCTCCAATCGATACTAAACCTCACAGGAACACTCTCAAGATGTGGCTTTATTTTCCCTGAAAATTTCATAAAGATCGGTTCAGCGGTTTTGGAGTCTATACGTGATATAGCCACATACCCACCCACATACCCACCCACATACCCACATACCCACATACCCACATACCCACATACATACATCCATTTTTATATATATAGATTCAGGATAGCTTCTTTTAGGATTTTCAAGTTACAAGCGTTTGTTTGAAAAATTTTACAAAAAATTGCAGCTTTTAACTGCATAAAATGTTCGAAATCTAATAATGAGCTGCCTGAAGTAGTTTTAAACAAGCCAATTTTCATATCGCAGCTTTTTTTCTAGTGAGTTGTGATTATTTTTATACAACACGCATTTGCCTGTGAAATTAACTTTGTCACGTCGTTTGTAACGCATAGAAAAGAGGTACAGAAAAGCATATATATTTTTAATCAGCATCACTTCTTGAGTCGAATTAGCCATGTACATCTGTGTGTCGATTTGTCTGCGATCACGATAACAGCCGTAATTTAAAAGCTATCGTTACGAACTTCCATATATGGGCATTTCCAAAGAAATTTCTAACGTGACAAAAAATTTAAAACTTTAAAAAAGTATTGTTTGATGATATTTTCTAAGAGAAACATTTTCATTTTATAAATTTAAGCAATTTATGCATAAATTCATTTACTATGATGATCAAATCGTCTGCACTGTTTCACAAATGTAGTTTTTAGTTTTTGTAAATGTTTAGTTAACGTTTCGTAAATTTTTTTGTGTTAGTAAAAATGGAAGTCATTGGCTAAAGATAATGAAAAAAATGGTTTGTGCAAGGAAAGGACAATATATTAAATTTGTTTTTAATTACTAAATTACATAATTCCTTAACTTCATAATTACTTAATTACGCAATTGAACTACAATGGAAATTTAAGTAATTTTTAACCCTTTTTAAAAATTTTTATACAAAAAGTCTTGACCAATTCAGAGAGTTTTGCAAATTTTGTAATGCAAGTCAAAAATCACTTTCGTTTTTTGTAACGTAACGCCAGCAGCTTTACAAGTGGCGTAAGTGCATTTTTGGTAGTTTTGAGAAAATCGAACATTTAGAAAAATCCTTTTAATAAATTCCAAGTACAAAGAAATTAGTTTTGCTTATAAACTAGGTCAAGAGCATAAATGGAGCTATTCATATCGTTAAAAATAAACTAAATAAAACCCATAAATTATGCAAAGTATTGCATATTAGTAAACAAATTTGGACTTGTGCCACTGGTCCACTAAACATTTTTTTAAATTTCTTGCTTCCGCTGAAGGATCTAATGGGAGATATTTTTTAAGATTTTTTTATGACGACTGACAGTATATTCGCCTTGAAGTTGGATAACACTACCTTTTAGCGATTATCTTCATTACTAAGGGAGATATAAAATGAATTTACTTACGCCACTTGTCCTCTGAAATTTTTTTAAAATTTGTCATTTCCGCTGTAAAAATGTAATGGAAAATATTTTTAAAATTTCTTTGATGAGAAATGGCAGCATTTTTACCTAAAAGTTGGACAAATTATCCTCTAAGCGATAATCTTCATTATTAAGAGAAATATAAATTGAATGGCGACCGTAGCCTAGTGGGTATAGTGCGTGGCCCCTAAGCTTAAGAACCGCGGTAGCCCCGGTTCAATTCCAGCTCAGACAGAAAGTTTTTTCAATTGAATAAATTTTTCTGTTCGGTCGTCACCTCTCTGCAGACAATGGCAAACCTCAGAGAGTAAAAATTGCCATGTAAAGTTTCTTGAGAACAAAAGCCGTTCGGAGTCGGCATAAAACACGTAGGTCCAGTTCTCGGTCATTTGTGATCAAACATTTTACAACACGCACAACACAATTGATCAATAGAAGCTAGGTCAAAGTCATTCCAAGGGCTGAAATGGCCAGTTTATTTTTTATTTTATTTTATAAATTGAATGGACTTACACCACTTGTCCTCTGAAAATTTTTCCAGGGTAAAAGTGCTGCCATTCCTCATCAAAAAATTCTTTAAAAATATCTCCTATTAGATTTCTACACCGGAAACGAGAAATTTGAAAAAATTTTCAGTGGCTAATATGCAATTTAATTTATTTTTACGATATGGATAGCTCCATTTATGCTCTTGACCTAGCTTATAAGCAAAACTGAGTTCTATATACTTGGAATTTATTATAAGAATTTTTCTTAATGTTCTATTTTCTAAAAACTTTCAAAAATGGACTTACGCCACTTGTACTCTGAGCAGCTCATATATAGGTATCAGAGATCTGCAACGGATAGCTTTTTTGAGACTCTGAGTATATCCGAAAAAAATAAGTACAAAAACCTACTCACCCTAAGCGCACACAACTCGACTCATATTCTCTTCTACGAAGCTAGAATGCGGCGGCTCAAATAAATATGAGTATCCTAAGTCATGAGTCGGATCAGGAAAGATCGGGTTTTTTCGGTTCATAAATACTTATGGTTGTTGTCGTCTTGCTGATACTTATCCTACTTGCCCAAATACTCATAATCGACACAAGTAGCCGAATCACTCGGCTCATCTGCCACGGATATGAAAGAGAGCGCAGTAGAGCGCAGCAGTAAATAGTGAGCGAGTTTTTTGTATTTGTTTTGTGCTATTTTTTCCTACGCATATCTAAATGCTGAATAACAGATGTGTTATTCTTGTGTTGCTTTTTGTTTTTATCGTGCACAGTGAAAGCTGCGCATGAGGTAACGTTGTTAAGGCTTAAAAATAATACGCAGTTTCGATAGTATCGTAAGTCATTCATTTTCTGCAATCAGCAATTATTATTAAATTTGTAAAGTATTTTTTTATTTTTCTGTAGCCTTCAGTTACCAAATCACATGCGCATAATATAAATTACACTTCTATTGCACGTGTTTACGCACAAGAAGCAAACAGACACGTGCGCCGCACAGTGGTTGAGCCCCATACAAAAGTTGTCAATAAATAGAAGGACTCATCGTAAACCAATTAAATTTTGTGTATTATTTGGAATTTGCCTTATTAGAATACACACAAAAATATTTTTAAATCCGCCCTCAATCACGCCTGCCTCCCATACAACACAAATATTTAAAACGCCATATTTTTTTTGTCTTAAACCAATACAAGAACCATTCTGTCAGAAATCTTCAATATATGTCTATTATAAAAAAAGTATTTTCTGCCACGCCCACCTCCCATACGAAATTTTCCACTTCACGTGTTTTTCCGTATTCCAAGTTCAATGAAGCGCTGCATCTAAACTGTCTAAATTAAAGGTTTATAGTATTCAAAAATATTATTTGTTTGCTTTTTATATAAACAAAAAAAAAGAAATCATCAAAAAAAAGCTTATCGTTTCGTTTGAATTCCAAAAAAAGGAGTGAACCTCATGCTTTTTGCCACAAATTGGCACTGGTTGTAAATGTGATACTATCAACAGTTAAAAAAGATAATAGCATACTTTTTAGCATTGTGATAAAGTGAGCACAGGTCGTGTAGCATAAAAACATGGCTTGCATACACGGAGAAAACTGTTTGCAAAATTAGTATTGTGGTTAAGCAAAACTTGCGCTTGATTCTAAGCCACTTCAACATTATGCAAAATTTTAGCAAAAACTAATCAAAATATGCTTTTCTAATATATAACAACTAAGCAAATATTTGCTTGAATTAAGTAAGCATTTGCTCCTCCCATTTATAATAACTAAGCAAATTTTTGCTGAAATTAAGTAAAAATTTGAATGTAATCAAAATTTTACTTTTTCCTAAATAATCGAGGAGTGATTGCAATTTAGCAATCTTTTTCTTAAATCACATTGTGATTGAGCAAAGTTTTGCTGATTTGCTTTTAAGCAAAACATTTGCTTGATTCAAGCAAATTAATTTTCTCCGTGTACGTATTCTAATTCTGTTGTTTAGAATCAAAGAATATATATTTCACTTTCAGCTAATTGAAGATGTTTGAAGAACATTTCTTGACAAGGGAATTTGAATGTTTGAATAGTTTTGAAAGCATTTTATTGCGAAACTCATTAAAATGTTTCATAGTAAGCTATAAGATAATGTGAATTAATTTAACTTTATACATATCACATTACTGTTTTACTAATTCAATTTAGTTGTAATTATTTAAAAAAATATTTAATATACATATATTAACATAGTAAATTAATAGACTGAGAAACACACTATAGAATATTTAAGTACTCTGCAAATATAAAGTATTGCAAAAGAAGTATAATAACATTTTTAAAGCATTTATCGTATTTAGTAAGTAAATGCTTTCACTATTTACATTAAAAATTTAACGATTTTAACTCGTAAGAAGTGATCGTTAAACAAAAAATGCCTCAAAAATAATACTAAAGAAAATGACTATAGCAATAAACCTTGAGACTAAACATATCTATATTTTCTTCTAAACGCATTTACCAAATGTTGTTCAAGGACTCAAAAATTTCTGTCAGTTTTTTTTAATCGCTCAACTTACAGTCCAATAAAAGCATTTCTTTATTTAAAATATCGTCGACATCCATAGATCATTATGTTTTATTCTGCAAAAAAATAAATTTACGTTTTTTTGTCATATCAACTTTGCATAAGAAATTTATTGCAAAAATAAAAAAAAAATATTTCAAGAATGCAAAAAACTTTTTCAATAATGTTTTGTGTACTTAAAAAAACCAGATTGCAATACGTTTTCTCAATTGTCTGTAATAACTCTTGAAAAATATCAATATTTTACGAAATTTTTTCAACATTTTTACATCAATCGTATATTAAGGCGTCTACACAGAAAACCTATATACATATATTTCTGATAAATATTTTGGAATCATGTGAGTTTGAATATTCTTAAGCAACGCAAAGAAAAAAAAATCACAAAAAGAGATCATCAGTTTTGGTATTTATTTCCAACTTTTAACCACTGTGCGCCGGCCTTTTGGTTTTGTGTTATTTTTGTTTATGTCTAACAAACCAAAATCACAAGCGTTGTTATTGTTTCTTTCTCCATAGAGTGCAACAATAAAATACCAAAAACTCGTTTTCGAGAAAAAACAAACAAAAAATGAGAGCTCACATGGCCTGCAGACAAATACTTACGAAAAGTGCATACACAAAAAAAAAACTAATTAACGCTAAGAGACGTTGGCAGAGAAGGAGCAGTACTCAGAGTACACTCAAAATACATTCGGATCGAGCGCTTTTGTAACAAACTGACTCAACGCACTCATTATAAACGGCTCGAAGTGGATCGGATCACGCCGCTCTCGGATATGAGAATGTACTTATAACCGAAAAAATGCTAATGAGCCGAATGCCTATAAGTATTTTACACATATTATTAAGTATGGATAGAGTTCAGAACAGCACGACACTCGGGTATGATTTGGGTATCCGAATTCTGTCGGATACTCATTGCAGTTCTCTGATAGGTATTATACACATAAAGTGCAGTAGCCGACTAAAGTTTGTTTTTGGTATGACTTATGGTGAAAATGTCAAAAAACGTTCATAAGTATTGTAAATATAAATCAATATTTTAAATAAAATTCAGCAAAAAAATATTAATTAGGCCAACTCCTCAAAAATAAGGGAGGTAGCTTTCAATAGTAACCGTTAGTTTCGCTCCTGGCTCGACTAGACAAATTTAAATTAGAACTTAAATTATTAAAATAGTTTAAAAATTATGTTAATACATGAACTTAATTACGAGCTTTAGATTAAGTAAGTTTTTAAGAAGACAACAACAACAACAAAAACTCTGTATAGAGTCAATCACTTGCTTGATCTAAAGCTCGTAATTAAATTCAAGTAATAATTAAATAACTAACTAATTATGTTAATATTTAAAATAAATTAAGGGCAAATTATATTTATTTAAAACACTAAAGTTGATGCCTTATCGCTTCTTAATTTTTTAACTTCTTGTTTTTGTGCTGAAAATAAAAAATTCTTATTAATGGTGACCTTAGATGCGAATATCAAAAAATTATTATTGTTGATGCGGATCCATATATCCAAATTTTTGCAGATGCTCCGCGTATGCAAGTGCTTTTAAAGGTTTGAAAGAGAATAGTAAAAGTAGATCGAGGTATATGATCCCAATGATAAAACTGCAGGATTATTTCACTTAAAAGTAAAAAAATTTGGGTAAGATTCACACTGAAAAAATATACTGCCGAATTAATCAGCTAGTAATTCATAATTTGAAAGAAAGTTTTCTTGAAAATAAGAAAAGTATATTCTTGAATCAACGAAATTTCTTCGCTAATAAAGGAAGAGCTAATACTATCATACAGTGAATAAGAACTAGCATTAAAGAAAATTTTCCTTAAAATAAGGATGTCCTTGCATCAAGCAAACTTCCTTGCTTTTTAGAAATTTGAATACTACAATTATATAATTACTTATATAATACTATAGTGAATAATTACTTATTTTAAAAATTGTATTTAATGTAAGGAAAATATATTTACTTGTTCAAGTAAATTTCTTCGTCCCAGTAAGGAAAATTTAACTGTGCGCTGCTTCAAGGTAAATTTTCCTTATAATTAGCTAGTTAATTTCTGCTAAGTTTATGGAAAATTCTTCCCGAATGTAGCACAACAGAGCAATTAGATGTTCTGAGTTCCTGTAAGGGGTGGTTCGTTTGCCAGGTTACTCTGGCCGTAATGCATGCAATGCTAAAGGTGTACCTACCCTAAAAATATACGGTAGAATGGTGGCAGTTTTACCCTTGGCAGACAGTTCATCCGAAAAGGCCCATGTGATGGTAATCTTAAATGACTTTGAAATTAAATTAAATAGGAGTTAATTTTAAAGTATCAAAAGACAAAATTTTAGCAGCATGGCACTTCAAGTGTTCAGTTTAACTAATATTTGTAATATCCTGTTCAAAAGTAAAACTTTTTCTAAAACTGTTCAAGCAAAATGAACGTAATTTAAAAACCATATGAGAAGCCATATTGGGTGATATATAGTTTTAAAAATAACAAATTCAGCATTTTTGAAAATTATTGTTGAAAAAAATCTAAAAAGGTCTTTAAATTTTTTTTATACAAATAAATTCACACAAAAAATTTGTTTCCATAAATATTTTATAAACGTTTTAAAAAATTATTTATTATTTCAAATGTATAACTGACAGTAAGAAGTAGTCTGGATTCTTAACAAGTAGTTTTAATGCTCCCTGAAAAAATCAAAGCTAATTTTGAGAAAAATTAGATAATTAATGCTGGAAATGAAAACAACAATCAAACTAATTTTTGTAAAACCGACTCACAAAAAGTTAAACCCAAAACAACAAAATTTTAACAAACCGAACTAGAGTGAAATACTTAATTCAACTTAAAAGTTGAATAAATTACTCAGAACACAATAGAGCAGTACACTTTCCACCTTACATCCATGTATTTCCTTTTTTTTTTTTTAATTGAGTTATATTTAAACCCACAACAAAGAAACTGCATAGAAAAAAAAAACCAAAAAAAAAGCTATAAACAATCTAAAGTACACTTTCGTTGAAGCTGAGTTTCCTAGATACAGCTGCCGGCTATATAAAAAGACGCGAACTTAAGACCATTGAAATTCGTGTGAAACTTTATTTCTTTATTTCTTAAAAGAGAAAAAAAAAGAAAAAAATAAACTAACACTGCTAAAGAAATTGTAGCAAAAGCTGAGCACAAAAGATAGCTAGCAGCTGATGGTGATGAGAGTATGGCAAGCAGGTGCTTAAGCCATCCTTGTAGCAGCTGCATGTCCGTCCATAAAACAAACTTTTGTGCTTTTTGTGGTACTCTATTTAAACATTTCTAAAGTTTTCTTCAATAGCGTAGATGTGAGATGCTTTGCACAATATTTTTTCTCGCTCAAGCTGCACCGAAAAAAAATATCTTATAAATAGTATTTTAAATGAGTTCAGCTTAATACTCAGCCCTGCTTTGAAACCACGACAACAACTGGCGTGTGGTTTACATGCTATACCTGTCAACATTCTATTACCACAAACAACCATCCATTCTTTGAATTAATTTTGGTGTGCAAAGAGAGCATCATCTTCATGCTTAAGTATTTCGTAATTTTTTTGCTGTGATGCCAGACATAGGGAAAACTTATTTGGTTTTGAAATTTATTTGCGACTCGACGCCACTCCAGTCCTGGCTGTCGTATATTTTACCATGACTTGTCGTATAAAAACCTAGAAATGAGCATGCTTTCTTACTGAAACATTCTATATGGAATTAAATGCTTTACTTATCGCAGCCGGCAGTCAGCAGCCAAAGCTGACATTAGTCGCAAACGCCTTGTTCTGTTTTTTCTTAGAGGCGCCTTAATGCAACTCATGACACAAAAACTCAACTCGTAAACATAAAAATGTTAAACACAAAAAGTATTTGCTCAAGTTTGCAAATGTCAGTGTATTGTTGGCTGTTTTTGCTCGTGAAGCAAGTGCCTTAATCCACAAAAGGAATTTGCTACACGTTCAAAAAATTCATGCTAATACAACAATAACAACACTTTGTTTAGCTGTCAGAATTGAGTGTCGCGTGAACAAGAATGGAAAAGAACTTTTTTGTTGGCCAGTGTAAAAAACAGCGTATAAAAGTTGACTTGCACAGTAACAAAATTTTTAGAATGCTCAACAGCATGATTTTGTTTGTTTAAAAAGGAAACAAGTTTTTTTACAGTTCTAGAAAATATTTCCAAAGAGAAATACAAGAAGCTTTGACAAACAATATCAATTGTAGTAGAAACTTTAAACTGTTGTTGTAGAAAGATTTTTCCAAGGAGATTCAAAAGAATTTTTAAGGTGACATTTACAGTTAGAATTTTAAAAATAGATGCAGCAATTCCATTTTGAACGTACCGACCTTACCGATGTCTATCTCCGATTTGGGTGAAATTTTGCATGCAGCATCACTGACCGATGACGTCATTTTTGGCGTAGTTACAGGGTGCACAAAATTTACAAAATTCAGCAAAAACGTTGAAAATCGATTCTTACGAAAATTCATATCTCAAATACTTATAACCGAATGTTAAGTTTGAACTACATTTGCAAAGGTTATTAAACGGACTTTAATCTAAAAAAAGTTTAGGGAAATTTTAGTTGTTGGGGGTTCCATCCCTCACGGTGAAATAATTGATTTCGAAGAACAGGTTGGAAAAACATTTTTTACAAATTCAAAATAATGTTTTCCTTAAAGCTAGCAAAATTACCTTTTCAACAATATGGTGGGGACTTAATGGTTCATTAGGGTGGCCCTTTACTGTATGCGAAATTTTTTTTTATAAATCGAATATGTGCGGTGCCCTCGTTTGTTACTTATCATGTCTCAAAAGTGTATTCTGAAAATTTCAGGAAAAAATATTAATGGTAAATTCTTTTCTCTTTAACGTTACACCCATATTTCTGCAAATGTATTGAAAATATTTCATGAAACCAAAAAATGTAGCATGCGTATATGAAAGTAGGTCTCAAGACTTGCATTTTATGTAAACAAACTTTCCTTCTAACTATTGTTGTTTTGGAAGACCAGTTTTATGTGGTCTTTAACCATGATACAATTATTTTACAAGGTAGCCGTGACAGCTTTTTGGCGATTGGTAGTTGTCAAAAACAGCTAAGGAATGTTGTAGTTTGCTGCTGTTGACTAGCTATGTGCTTATTTTTAACTTACCTTTGATTCATTAAATTTATTCGCGAAGTTGATTGAAATGTTTTTAGTTTGTTGCGGTTGACTAGCTATGCTTAATTCGTCGCTTATTTTTTCACTATTCTTTGATTAATTGCATAAACAGCTAATTTTGACAACTACCCATCGCCGCTCATGAGAAAAAAGCCAGTCTACGCGGCTTCCTTGTAAAATAATTGTATCATGGTCTTTAACGTTTCATTTTTTAGAAGTGAGTTTCGAGGTAGATCTGCATTTTAAAAAAATTATCGAAATTGGGAATGAAAAAACCTAAATCAAAGCACTATATCGAAGAAGAGGGATCAAGTAATCAAGTAAAAAAATAATAACAAAAAATGTTGTCCTGCACTTGTAGGAGCCAAAATGTGTGGTCTTTAACGTTACATTTTTTCAAAAATTACCGAAGTTGGCAATGAAAACACCTAAATAAAAGAACCATATCGGAAAAGAGGAATTAAATTAACGACTAAAATCGAAGTAATGAAAAAATGTTGTCTTGCAATTCTACAGGCGAAATGAACGTATCTGCATGAAGCGTGACAAAAGCACACTGCTTTGATATTTATGTTTTGCGATGGTATGGTTTATAAATGAACGGAATATAGTCGATACAAAGCAATATTATTTTTTCGGCCGTTACTCCTACAGAAAAAATTGACCAATATGTAAACGTGCCGCTTGCGGCCTTAAGTTGAAAATCTGATTTATATGAGTAGTGCTTTTTTTTCTAAAAAATACCAATAAATTTTTTAAATGCATATTTTTAAAATGGTAAGCGTCTCGTTTTTAATTTTATTTTTCTTCAAAAAGTTATCTCAAACATGAAAATTAGACAAAAACTAACAGAGTTGTGACTTTTTAATTTTCAAAAAAAAAATCTAATTTTTTTCCTTGTTGTATTAAAAAAAAAATCTCAAAAATCCAAATTTGAAAAATTTTATTGAAATTTTGAGTAAATTTAACGTATACAAACATATACTTATACACACATAACGTATAAACATATACAAAAAATTGTGGGAAATTCGAGTTTGGGTATTTTTACGAAAAAAGCACCAAAAATTTAAAAATGCAAATTTTGATAAAATTACCGAAAACTGGATTGGGGACAGTTGTAACCTATTTTGTGCAAAAAATTCAAAAAAACCAAATTCGGATACCAAAGTTATAGCTTTTGAAACTTGCCTTTACTTGCCAAAAATTCTCAAAGAACCTGTTTCTGGCATTTCGAAAACAAAAAAGTCATACAAAAATCTAAAAAACTATGTTTCTCATATTAAATGAATTTAATTGTTTTAAAAAATATGAACGATTTTAGTTAGAAAAATTTTTTGAATTCTAGGGATGACAACATATCATACCCTGGTTTTAGGGTAAAAATATTAAAAAAAAATCCAAAAACTAACAAATTTTATTTTTACTGCTGCTACTTATCAATTCTCTGTATATCGTGTTAAGCTTTTACTATCTGCCGTTTATTTATTTGGACTTAAGATTTTTTGGTGATTTTGGTGAAATGTTGATTTTACGTAAAAACCTATAATAAATGCACAAATATTTCTTCTGAAGTGAATTTTGACTGGTGTCCAAATAAATGTCCAAATAAATTTTAAGACAGTGCTTTTTTAGTGTTTTTTCATTTTTTTTTTACTCTCCTAAAACCTAGGTATGATATGTTGACATCCCTGGAATTCAAAATTTTTTCTAACTAAAATCAGTTATATTTCTTTAAAATAAATAAAGTAATTTTAAATGAGAAACATGGTTTTTTGGATTTTTTTATCATATTTTTTTTTGTGTGTTCGAAGTGCCAGAAACAGGCACTTTGAGAATTTTTGGAAAAAAAGTCGAGTTTCAATAGCTATTACTTTGGTAACCGAATTTAGTTTTTTTAAATTTTTGCACAAAATATCTCACTACTGTTTTTAAGCCATTATTTTTTCAATATGTGCATTTCTAAATTTTTTGGAATTTTTTCGTAAAAATACCCAAACTCGAAATTTCCAAAAAGGTACCAAAAAAATTTCATAACGACCAGGCTATTTAACGTAGTCCCACAATTTTTTGTATCTGTTTGAAATATAGTTTTAGAAAATATTTCCACAACATTTCAATGAAATTTTTTCAAATTTGGATTTTTGCGATTTTTTAATACAAGTAAAAAAATTAGACTTTTACGAAAAGTGGTCAGAAAAGTGAAAAGTTCACATTTTAAAGAAAACTTAAATCAAAAACAAGACGTGCTCGTGTGTTTAAGGGCCACTCTAATGGTCATTTTAATATCTAAAGCTTAGTATGCTGTAAAAGCGAAAAGAAATCTTCCGTAAGAAATGCATTGCATAATTTACAGCGAAAAGGTAGTGAAATTTTTTTTCTTTGGTTAGTATGCTGCCATATCTCATAAGCCCATTGAGTCTCCAACATAATTTTTATATTTTTTGAAAAGGTGATTTTATTAATTTTAAGAATTTTAATATAAAATAAATGGTTTTCCCCGTACCCATACATCAAAATAAATTACCTTACCCCCAAATATCAGAATTTCCCAAAAAATTTTTTATATTAAAGTCCCTTTAATTTCCTTTCAAACTGTAGCTAAAACTTATGTAAATTTAAATCTGAATTTTCGTAAAAATTTATTTTCGACGTTTTTGCTTAAATTAACATATAAAAAACGTTACACTTACAATTAAAGTCATAGTTGAATGTAAATAAATTTGTAGCTGATTCTCCAAAAAAAAATTGTGTGTTTTTTAAAGAATAAACCAAAATAATTTGTCAAATTACATGTATTTTTCCCCCGTAAATATTCCTTTTTAATTGTTTTTATAGAAACCGGTTATTTTATATTTGTCTCTTTCTTTCTTATTTATATCGTCGATTTATAGCTTGAATTCTTGACGCTTTCAAAGCACTCCGTTGACCAGTTTAAACTTTTTAACTTTTGTACAATAACTGTTTTTATTGTGGAAGACTTCCTTCCTTTTAAGTGAAGTAACTGAATTTGGAATGGGCGCGTTATAGCCTAGTACTAGAGATTCATATCCGCTTCCGCTGTATTGTGCGTTTTTTCCTCTCCGTTTTTTTTATTCGCTTGTCCTTTAATGCATTCTAAAATATTTGCCGCCAGACGCTACACTATTAGTTCCACAGGAATGAACTTTTGGTAAGCAAACGACTTGTGGCGGTTTCTTTTATATACATATTTCTAACTATTTTAGTATTTTTTTTTTTTTATTCTGTACTTTTCGAAATTGTGTGAATATTCTTAAAATATTTTGTCAACTTACATGGACGGCATTTGTATGCAATTTCCACAATTTTTCTTCTTTTAGGGCATGGATCCACGCTGATTGCACTAGAGCTGGCTGTGCTGCTGTGATAGCTGCTGGTTCCACTTGCATCGCCCACTCCACTTGCTCCCAATCCGTAATACTGTGGAGAACCGTTGAATTTACAATGCTTTTTCTTTTGGCATGCTTCCACGACAGTTTGCAGCAGAGAGTACTGTGTAAAAATTGCAGAATAAAAAATATATGGAAATTGTTAAACAGGAAGTTTTGAATATTGCTATGTAAATTATTGTGAAATTGTTATTTAAACTACGACCTGACATTGTGACAACTGACATTGGTACTAACTTCAAGTAAAGTTCAATCTATGAGAGCAACTCAATTATCTGTCAAAATGTGAGAATATGCAAAAAAGTACAGAAACGACTTCAAGCCGGTTTCGAGCAGAACAGTTGCTGTTGACAGCTGATTGACAATAAATTGAAGCAATTGGAAAAGGAAGATTTGTGCTCGAAGAAATTTTTCAAGTAAAGTTCAAGCTAGATTCGGGTAATTGCAATAGAATAGAGAGTGACATTTAGCTTATTCTTTTTTTCTCTCGAGCTTGAAAAATGTGTAAAGAAACGCTTTCAAGCAACTTCAAGTTACTTGAATCGAATACGGGAATAGACCTATTGTCACAGAACAACTAAGACGAAAAAGAAAACTAACGTAAGCGAGTAAAAGTACACGAAAAAACGTTGTTTTGCTTGAGTCAAGCAATTGAAGCATAATCGCGAATAACGTTGTAAACGACATTTTTTTTAGTGTTTTTTTTTTTGCGAATACCTGTTAGAATCACACTCTTATATTATATACAAACAGAACTGAGTAAGCAGTTGAGCAGTTTGGGGTATTTTTATCGCATACCCAAAAAAAAATTAATATAAGTGCTTGTAAAATGAATAAAAGTGAACAATTACAATTTTGTCGTTTACAACGTTATTCGCGAGAACGCTTCAATTGTTAGCTAAAAAGCGAATCAGAAAAAGTTGGCATAATTACGGTGTGATTCTAGTAAGTGTTTACTGAAGTAAAATTAATCCTCACATATTTACAAAAAAATAAAAATTTTGCTTAATAGCAGCAATAAGTTGCTTACTTATTAAAAACAAAAACAGTAAAATTGCTTAACGGAAAAAACGGAAATGACAAATTTTAACTAACTCAAGCAAATATTTGCTAAGATACTATAAACTAAAAAAGGAAATTTTCATTTGGTTCATGCAATAATTTGCTTTTTGTAATTAAATTATTAAGTAAAAAAATTCATACACAGTTTACATGAGCAGAATAATAATTTTATTCAGATTCGTTTACAAGAAAGCAAGCTTTGTTTTTATTTCAATAGTTGTACAAATTATGAAAATTGATTTTATATGATTTAAATACAAATTCTAAATGTTTGAAAGTTTAAATCATACTTGATTTTAAATACAAATTCTAGTTGTTTGATAGCTTAAAATCGTTTTGTTAGTGGAAGAATTCTAACAGACTGTTGGACTCCATAAAAAATAACATAAGCTTTAAAACTAAAGCAAAGCAAAAATACAACAACAACAGGAAAATATGAAAGGAGAAAAACTGAGAAATTGACACTTAAAATCTCAATGCCTCTGTGGTGCAGATAACCGATAGTCTTCTCGCATGGGAGTCGCTCGATCGGCGTCTCCGACGAGCTGTCGGGCGGCATTAATGCCCAAAACTTAATAAAGCGTTATGGTCCAATTATGTTCGCATAAAGCAACACAAGGTGGCCGTAACAAATGGCAGATTACACGTAGATAATTTCGTGTTGATTATGCAGACGTACATCTACTTAAAAAACTTCTCTAAAAAACTCAGCTGCTTTTGTTTACAAAAAGTAAGATGTTTTTACTGTGTTGACACTGGAAAATTTTAAATAGTGGTAAATTGACTATAGGAAAAGTGGTGGAATAATTCAAGAATAGCGACAGCTCTCAGTCCACTGATACATATTATTAACCACTGTTTCACAACATCTTGCTTTCCAAGTTCTTGGAAAGCTGCATTTTAAGCGCCAAGAGCAACAACCGGATAACTCCACTTTTTTTCAAAAATCGTTGTTTGATGCAGATATTAAGAGAAAAAAATTCTGCATAAGTCACTGTAATGAAAATGCAACTATCTCGACTCTAAAGTAATCAAAAGTAGTTTTGAAATACTCTTTGATTTCAAAACGGAGCAAGAGTAAGACAACTCCAGGAGTTGTCTTGTTTTTGCACCGCACTAAATAAGCTTTTCATATTGCAATATAGTTTAGGTTAAATTTAGTGTATTGAAGTGCAACAGTTGTTAATGTCACTGTAACCTGTGATTTGATTTAAATAATCAGTGAAAATTAGTAAAACTGAATCTGACTTTTCAGTATCGGGTATATGTAGATAAATCTGATGAAGAAGACACATCAAGAGTTGAAACATTACTTGCTGAAAATGTTAAACTATTATTTTTCGATTTTCACCAGGTATTATGTTTGTCTCCTGTTCAGGAAAAAACGCGTGCAAAATAAGAACATGTGGAAAAAAGTAAGAACAAAAAGGAGGAGAGCGGAATGCAAGAAGTATACAAAAAATTAGCAAAAACAATGGGCCAACCCTGCAACTGCAAAAAAAACATGTTTTGACCCTAGGAATAGGGATCTACATACGAAAATTTTTAAGGAGTTTTATGAACTGGGAAATAAAGAAATACAGGATCTACAACACATACACACAAAGCATTTTTCGATGTGGATATTTATGTGGATTAATACATCAAAATTCTGGTCAAAGACGTCGTTCTGCGAGTGGAAATGAAGTAAGAGAATGTCAAAACAAATACTTCAGCATGAAGTAGAAGTACGTAAAAAAGCATTTTGCTCTGTTCATGGTGTTCATAAGGCTGCCCGCTGAGTAAACGCTGAAGCAGGCAGGCAGGCAGGCAGGCGCAGACTGCAACCCGCTCCACAAATAACCACCGCAGAGTGAATGCGAGAAGCAGATCAGGTCAGTGCGACATAGTTTGTTATTGTTTTGTTTTTTCGCATTTATTTTGGTATGAAACCTTCTCCAGCTTAATTAACATTATTTAAATTCACACAAAAACTTGCTGAAAGTAGTCAGTGAATTCAGCTTTACCAACAACAACAGCAACGCAAAACACACACTTGCGCATCAATGATCCAAGATTGATTTATAGGTTTTGTTATTGTTATTAAATGTGTCTTTTTAATTCTTTTTTTATTGAAAGCATTGCAGTACCAAACAACACAAAGCAAAGTACAAGTTGATACTTTTGTTATTTGTTTTTGGTTTCCTCGAAATTTGTGTTGAGTGCAGAAAAGCGGGCATAAATATGCTTATATTGCGGGCAGCAATAAGTATCTATTGTTGATATTTTTTCACTTTGCTTGTTTTGTTTGGATAACCTATACATTTATTTAATTCTTATTACTTATTGATTTACTTACTTAAAAAATTAAGAAAAAATGGATTCATCTGACGAAATGTTTTTTAATTTCCAATGCAGCAATTTATATTGTTATGGGATGAAACAAATCTTTCAGAATTCATTCTATTGCATTTGTCAACAAAAACAAAACACAACTTTCACTCTATCATGTGCGCCGACTCAGCCGCTGCTGTTGTTTGTATATGTGTTTCAACGAATCTATTCTGTTGTTGCTGTTTTTTGTTTTTATTTCTTTTTTTCACTCAAAAGATGATGAAAACAAAATCAAAATAGTCCACAGTTTTGCTCGGATTCCACAAAAAGTCTATTAAATGCAAACAACAACTAATTAAAAGGATTATTTTTCATCTATTTTACATGTCCAACAAATGGTAATTTCATAAATCCATAATTTTCGTTATTTCAGTTATGCGAATTTTATCACCAACAACAACAACTTAGGTGCACAATAACAAAAAAAAATCTTCACACTCGTTGCTATGTTGTGTTTACATGGTGTTGTTTTTGTGTGTTTATCATAACATATACACGTGCGCTGATGCTTATTATCCTTGTGTGTGTGTGTGTTTCGTCCAACGAAAAAATAATAAACATAAAATGCTTCTAATATAAATTCTTCCTTGATAAAACTGCGTTTAAAAAAATTATACATCTTCAATTTTAACAAAATTTAGACAAACACGCAAAATCAGCTGCGAGAAACCAGGACAAAACACTTTTCTCGCTGTACCTGCTTTGGTCTGCCTGCCGTCACTATGTGGACTTCGACAGATTTATATGAAACTGTATGAAGCCACTTTTCTCGCACTGGTGCCTGTCTGCCTGCCTGTCTGCCTGCCTGCCTGCTTCGGCGCTTACTCAGCGGGCAGCCTAAGAGTAGGATTAAAATACTGTCAGGCTTTTTGTTTAATAATATAACAGCGCCTTCTGACATGAGAGGACGGCACTCGAACAGGGCAAACAAGATTGCAGAATATATTATTCAGAACATCGACAGTCACATTAAAAATTTCCCAAAACGATCTTCACACTATAGCCAAAATAAAGAATGGAGGTACCTAGCTTCAGACTCAAACGTTAAAAAAATGTATGATCTATATTTACAAATGTATGAGCCCGAAGTTTTTGATTTGCTTAATGAACAAAATGGTATCCCAAAGCCAAGAGTAACTTATGATTAGGATGACACTTATGAAAAAAATTTCAGCAGCTGAGTCAGAGGAAGAACGAAGTTCACTTACAATAGAAAAAAAGATCTACACGAAAATAAAGCTAAAGCATTTTACGATAATTTATGCGAAAAAAGTTCTTTGTGCTAAAAAAGATAGCACAATCGAGTGTATAACTTTTGACTTTCAGCAAAATTTGCCACTTTCTTTAATACCATCCATCTAGTGATGTTTTTTATAAAAGGCAGCTATGGGTTTTAATTTTTGTAAGCCACCTGTACACGTAAGACGAAACAATTAGAAAAAAAGATCCAAACGAAGTTATCAGCTTTTTGCACTATTTTATTGACAACTCTTGAGTGTAAGTGTTACTAAATTATACTTATTTCGCTCAAAATAAAAAACAACACTCTCGTCCAGTACTTACATGCTCTTGTTAAGCACAAAAATATCAGTGTCATTGAACATCATTTACCAGAACCGGGACATAGTTTTCTGCCATGCGATCGCTCTTTTGGTGTCATTGAAAAGCAAAAATGGCGCGTTGAACATCTTTATTTATCCAAAAATTAGCGAAACTTAGTAGCAAAGTGTTCCAAAAAATTTAATGTCATATCCGTGACCAATAACGCGATTTTTTATTTTAAGGCCAGCTTGGGTCCATTCTACAAAAAAACTGTGACCAACAAAGAAATGATAAGATGGACCATTTCAAAATATCGAAAATTTTCTTATGTCAAGGAAGGAAATACTACTTCTATATCAGCTTCCATTAATCATCATGGGCCATAAACGACTTACGAAATTGAAATAAAAGCAAATTTGCAAGGTGACCCTTTCAAACCAAATTGCCTATACAGACGCAGCCTTCCCCTCAACCCAAAAAAGTATGAGGATGTCATTACTTTGGCTAAAAGGTATATTGCTCCTGCGGATATGCACTTTTATAACAGCCTTGAGTCCCAGCAGTATCTACAAGAAAGTGAAAATTTAGAATATAATGATGATAACGAGGCTCTGAATTAATTGTCACCAAAAACGGTATAAAAACCGGTTAATTCCAAAACTTCATTATTAGTTTTCTAAATGACAAAAAGATTATTTTTTAGTTTTCTTCAACTCAATGAATATGTTTTTTATGTTTTTCTTTCGAAAATAAATGAAAATTTTGCAAAAATTCGGTTTCTTTATTTTTACGGTGTTTTTTTATTTTTCTCAAAATTTTGAAAAGTGGAGTTATCCGGTTGTTGGTCTTGGTGCTTCAATTGTTCTTCCTGTTCCCAAAAAAACAGTAGCGAATAAGACCAATGATTTTAGGCCAATTAGCATTTTATCGTCATTATCAAAAATTTGTGAATATATCTAATGGCTTATCAAATATCAAGCTACCTATTGCAAAATAAGCTGTTATCTCCACAGAAGTCAGGTTTCCGCGCTGGACATAGTTGTTCTACTGCTATGATTAAAAATTTTGGACGATATAAGAAACGCGTATGACAATGGATCAGTAACTCTGCTATGCTTACTCGATTTTTCAAAAGAGTTTCTAAGAGTTTCAGCTGATTATACGCCAGTTGAATTGAAACATAAGCTTGTTCTTCAACTTATACTACCTATAATTACTTATGCAGAATATGTTTATAGCAATTTGGACTACCGATCTCAATTAAAATTAAACTTAGCATTTCACCAGGTTACACGATATGTTTATGGGTTGCGAAAATTTGGTCATATATCTCAGTTTAAAAAATCCATTCTTGGAAGTGATATTATTAACTATCTCAATGCTAGAAATTGTATCTTCCTGCATAAATTAATAGTGTTTAAAACACCTCCTTATTTGTTTGAAAAAAATTCGATTTGGTCACTCAACAAGAAGTTACATGCTGATCCCACCGAGTTTTAACTACCTCAACTCCACAAGATTATTGTTTATTAATGCAACTCGTCTTTGGAATTCCTTACCGAGCCATGTAAGAGCTTTAAGGGAAATAACAAGATTTAGACTTACCGTATTTCAACATTTCGCTTCTAATTAACGATTAATAAATTCGCCAGTTTTCTTTAAATCTATACTTTTTTCTTGTCACTCTTTTTTCTCACTTAATTACTTCAATTTTATACTTTATCTTGATTTCTCTATTTCTACTTAATATTAAGAATAATTTTATAATAACTATAATTGTTTAAATTAGCTTTAAGAAAATCTTTAATTTGTGTAGTCCTAAAAATATTATTCCAACTTGTACATTAAAAGAAGTAAGTTTTTACTGTACTATCAATAAATAAATAAATAAATAAATAAATAAAATTGTTGGTGTTTTTTTTTAAAAAAACACTAAGTTTTGTGGAGTATATTTCTTTATATACTTAAAATCGAGCGATTTTGCGAAAACTCATACCCATAAAGCTTAGTTTTGTTGAAAAACTGAAATAATAGCTAAGTTTTTAGGTATTTTTTTCCAACTTTGGAGGCCCTTAACTCCTGCACCAAATGCGAGCGGCCTGAAATTTTGAGATTTGGATTTAGGAAGCCAAAATCCATATAATCAAAAAAAAAGTATTAAAAATTAGAGCTGTCGCTATTCTTGAAATGTTCCAAAAAATTTCCAAAGCCAGTATTTTTTATTTAAGGTTCAAAGTTTTATTAAAATAAAAATATGAAAGCATAAGAACAGTATTATATTTTATAATAAATATCGACATTGTAATTTTAATATACTAATATTTTAATGTACTAATTTTTGACAACTGTGAGCACAACTTACGGGAAAAATATTAATTAACAACGCTAGAATCTTTAATATGCAGCTCAGATGTTTTTGATTTTTTTAAAAGTTAAACAATTTAATTTAATATTCAGTTTTATTGAAAACTTCATCAAAATTTCTTACCAGTCAACTCTTTTCTGATTCACGAAATAACACATTAACACTCTTCCAAATCATGCTTTAGGGCATGTACAAAAGTGGCAAGTACTAGTTTAACTTGTGTTTACATGCAAAACAAAAACAAAAAACCAACAGGCAAAATAGCATATTTTAGAATTAGCTAATTGAACCTTAACCCTGCTTCGATAATCTACGTCTGCGAGACGTATGCTTTCTAAATTTTGTGCTCTCTCTCGCGTAAAATGCTTTTAATTAAATTTTTTATTTTCATTTTTAAATAAAAAACTTTTTAATAAAATGTGTTTGAATAACAAGGGAATATGTAATAAAGCCATGTTAGAACAAAAAAACAATTGTTTAATTGCTATTAATATAACATTAAGTCACGAAAGCAATGACATGTCTGATAGAGGTATGCTTAACTTTTGAGAGACTTCTAGTAAGGTTATTAAAGCAGGGTTAATTAGCATGAACTGTGAATTGCCCGAATATTATTCAAATAAACATATAGTTAACAGTTAATTTTAACTAAAGAGGAAATGCAGCTATTCCCGAAACATGCTGTCTAGTCTGCTGTGTGATTCACTTTATACAGAGTTATTGTTCTTGTTGGTATTGCTTTCTTTCATAAATTACTTGAACCAAAGCTCAAAATCTTTTATGTTGTATTTTTTTGATCCATTGATTTCGAAACATCCAAAATGTTTTCGCAAAAGTAATTTTTCTGAGTATTGACAATTTCCTGAGATGTTCACGTTTTGATAGAGAAAATTAAAATGTAGGTGCAATGGGACTAAGTGGTGGTACTATATTTATAAATGTTAACATGCCTACTTTTTCCGCCCATCTATCTTTATAAAAAATTAATATATATATGTGTGCATATCACGTAAAGACTCCGAAACCACTGAACCAAGATATTTTATGACATTTTCAGGGAAATGGTAGCGAAATCTGGAGAATGTTCTTTTGAAGTCTAGTGCTAATTGAAAAAAGGGCGTGGCCCTTAAATATACCATAAAGGACAGTAAATCGGTTTCGTGAAAGTTAAGGAAGTTATTAAACGCATACCAAGAATGCTTTTTGCATTATAAAAGGGCAAAAATTGCAGAAGGTTTGCAATTATAGATCACACAGCCTCGAAATTCGGTATTCGACCACAAATTTCACGTGCCGTTTCACTCATAACATTTTATGGGCGTCGGAAAAGGGGGCGTGGTAGTAACGCTCCGGGTTTCAGCTAGTTAAAATAATTAAAAACTAACAAAATATCGAAACGAAACTTAACTAAAAAGCAGAAGAACAATGACATAGGCGCGCCAAGATTATGGTGTGTAAATTCTACACACAAGAACCTATTAGGGAAATTTTTTTCTGTAGAGTAGCAGCGATACCTAGCGTGAAAAAAACGTCGAGAACCAAAATTTTGTGTACGATTTTTACATTGAGCCAAAATCCTAGCTCGATTTGATGAACTTATATTAAAGAAATATCAGCTTGAAGTTGAAAAGTGTGTTAAATTTACACAAAGAACCGATTAAGGTTAAAATAATAACCAATAAAGTTATATAAGGACCAGTTTTTTAGTACAAATTCAAAGTCTAGCCAAATTAAAACGAGTTTAACTCACCAACATTGTACGTTTAAACTCGGTTTAGGCAAAACAGAAACACATTATATGATAATTTAAGTCAATTTAAATCAAACGAATGCTTAAATTTGTTAAAATAGATATTTTAGCATATCAAGTTAAGCCGAGTTGAACGTCAAATTTTGGTGAGTTAAGCTAGGTTTAATTTGGCAAAAGTTTAAATTCGTACTGAACAACTGGCCCTTATAGTGTTTATATTGGTTATAATATTATATAAGATCTAATTTTGGAGTGTAAATCTCCAATTCTTCAATAAATTAAAATTCTTAATTCAGCAGCGTTTATTTCCCTTGCATAAGGACCTACAAATTGGGAAATTGCAAAAAAAGTGGTAAAAGTGGTAGAATCCAAAAAAGTGGTAGATCTAAAATACTATGACAATCTAAATGACTTAACCTACATCAATACAATAAATTTGAAATGAATTAAAAGAAAAATAAGAGAATACTAATTAAAACACAATGAAGATGTAAAGAGTGTGAATGAGAAACAAAAAGAGTAAAACTTGCATTTATTTTGCATTCTTTTTAATTTTTTCATCTCCGATGTATTTTGCTAGGCCCAACACATCATCATATATGTCAAGTGAGAATGTACTAAAGACATACTTATGAAAAACTTTGTGTCAACAGTGAGCTTATTTTTTAACTTACTTCCACGACGTTTATTGTTTTCATTTTCCATTTTTTTTAAACTGAGAGATAAAAGAGCTGTTATTTTTAAAATCATCCTTTGATAAAAAGTAACCTATGTCCCGACCAGAGACGTGAGGAGCCCAAATGTCAATTTTAAGGAAAATATATCTAGAAATTTTCACATGATACGCGTACTGACGAACAGACAGATACAAATGTTAAAAATTACATTTTTGGAATCCACATCCTTGAAAATGTTCAGCACAGAAAAAATTTCGTAATAACATTAAATGTACAGATTTTTTCCACAGTTTTATTATAAGTATAGATTTATGTATTTAACAGCGCAGGTCCACTGATTATAAGCATTAAAGACAACAAATAATGTTTAAATCGGCTTATTAACTCTGTCAAAGACCACATGAATTTCTTTGCATTAGAAATCAGGAAACACCTAAATGGGTCGACACAGAATCTTATGAAGAATTCTCAACAAAGCTTCTAGCTTCTCAATCCCAGTGATTCTTCGATCGAAGATGGAATGGCTTTAAATGATGATATAAATAGAATTATTTTTTTATACTGTACCTTTTATTTGTATAGTCAAATATATTTATACAGTCAGTAATACTAGCAAAAATTCTGAGGGCTATTGTGTAAAATAATATAAAATGTTTAAATCAATTAATTTTTATTTCATTTGTCACGTAACTTTATGAAAGGGGGAGGGGTTTTCAAATGCACTACGAAAAGTAACTGAGGGGGAGGAAGGGGTAGAAAGTGCTAAAAATTGGTAACGTAGTTTTTGTACGACCTCTTATATAATCTTATGTATACATGTATACATTTCTTTAAAATATTGTATTAATATACGTATACAACAAAAAAAAAATTTTTCCGAGTTGGGTCTCGAAAACTAACACACTACATTTTATATCACAGTAAAATAATTATATGGAAAAACGCAGTCTTTTCTTATATTTTTGTATGAAGAAAATTTATAAGAAAATTAATAAAAATTTTTTTTCAATACACAGAACAGTTTGTAAAAAATGTTGGATTAAAAAAAACAACAAAAAATTTTATTAATTTTTCCGACTTGGGTCTCGAACCTGGGCTCTCGAAAGCTTACTTTCATTCGTATTGATGCAAAATTAAATAAGGCCCCAGGCTCTATGAAATAAGGCCCCAGGTAATAAGGCCCCAAACTACAAATGAAATAAGGCCCCAAACATTTCTATACAAAACAACAACACAAATAATTGGGATGTTATTTCCTACTTTGGGGCTTTATTTCATTTTTTTAAAAATGGAGCTTTATTTCATAATGAAATAAGGCCCCAAGAGTAAAATGAAATAAGGCTTCAAAAATGATATTAGGAAGTAAAAGCACGAATATTTGGGGTGTTATTTCGATTTTTGTGGCCTAATTTTCATTTTTTAATTAGGCATTTATTTCATTGTAAAACAGGTCACCAAAAATTTCAACATTCCTTGAGGGTCAGACTTGGATACGGTAGTTGTAACAACTGTTCGATTTTTGTTGTTTAAAATCAATTAAAAATTTCTCAATTGAAAAAATTTTAAAAAATATGATACGTTTTGATATTTCTGCCGCGTAGTGAGGACATAATAAAAAATTAAAAAATAAAATTAATTGTGAAAAATTTCATGGTAAAAACCAGTGAAATTCTCTGTCTTCGATCAAAAAAATGATTTATTGAAAAGAGTCCACTTCTAAGACTATATCAAAATATGAAAGCAAGAGACCTGTAAAGCAATAGTACCTTTTTCCGGAAGGAAAATTTAACGACATTCGCACTTCACAAGATCTCTTACGAGTAGGAAAACAACTCTCTGAACTTAAATTGGACTCTATTGAAATTAAAATTTAGGTACGAGTTCTAAGAGAACTAACAAGGTTTTCTTAACAATCACATAGTTGTAAATAAAGATAGATTTACAAAACAATAATTATATAATCTAAGCTCAAACGATTTGGATTACAAATTTATAAAATTACTTCGTACAGGGGAATACTATGTTTTCAAATTCTTGATAAGATTAATGAATTCGTAAAGATATTGGTGGTGTGAATGAAATCTGAGTGATCACTCAGAGAATTCTCTTGAGAAGAGTGTTCCATCCAGAGTGAACACAAAGTTCGGTGTGAATAAAAATTTCCTAAAATTGCTTGCACTCCGTCAATAATAATGAGATGAAATATGTCAATTTATCTTTTCAAATTGCTGCGAGAAATAATCAAATAGGACAGTAAATCGTAAAAATTGTAAATATATTAAATATGTTCATAAATATGGAAACGCGCAAAAATTAAATTTATAATATTCAACGCTACGGCATAGCAAGCAAAAATTTTGATTTCGATAACGTGCAATGGTGAAAATATTCCTCATATCACTCAGAGCTGTAAAAGAATGCATTCAATTTGATGTTATTCACAAAAAAGTGAATCAGTTAATAACGAAATAAGAATGAATTCAATGAATGCAAAATTCATTTATAAATACAATTTTTTATTCACATAAATTTTTAAAAAACTATTAGTTATTCATTTCAGTAACTCATTTTCGCTATTCAGAATAATGAATAATTTTTTTGTTCATTTGAATGATATTCACAAGGAATGCAATTCACAAAGAATTACAGAATTTTAAATTATTCTTTATTTATTCATTTTTTATTCGTTATTCATTAGGTTGGGGCCTTATTTCGTCGAATCGCTTTATTTCGTAAGGTGTTATTTCATAATGAAATAAAGCCCCATATTAGGGGCCTTTTTCGTTTTTGTTTTGGGGCCTTATTTCACAGAGCTGCAAAATAAGCTATTGATTCTTAACAACTACGATAGACGAGTAGGTATGATGTCGGACTGCCACATGAGAGGACCATGGTTCAAATCTGAAATTATCGGTCGTTTTTTATTTCAAGTTGATTTTTATTTATATTGCTATTCTTTCTAAAGTGACTTCTCGAAAGAGCGCTTCTGGCAGGTCTCTTTTGAGCAAGGAGAACGGAAGGCCTGACAAATTTTCCCATTTCATACAAACAATAAAACTGTGTTTGCAAGTAGTGTGGAAGGCCTTTTAAAACCTAACGCAGGCCTGCTAAAAGGCCTTCGGACTCCTGCAATTGCCCACTGGGTGATTCCTGAACTCACACTATAATACTATTGCTTCGTATTTTAATGTAACGATGTGCCACTTCGATGTGAACACTGAGCCAAATTTCACGTTGAAAACCAAACATTCGTGCCGCTCAGTTTATCGAGATAAAAAAAAAAACACAAGTGAAAAGTTATAGTGAGTCCAGAGTGATCATCGCGTTTTCTATTTTTTTTGAAAATTGCCACCTTAGATGTTAAAAGGCAGTTAAAACTATTTTTCCACACAAAAAACCAAACATTTTTTTTTTGCAGAAATGCCTGAGCATGCAGGCTTTATTTACTTTTATTTTAAACTTTGAGCTTAATTATATAAAGCAACTGGAATGCAAAAAAATAACGCTTTTAACAGCGTGCACGCATAAAGAAAAACCTCAACTTTCAAAGTGCATTACGGGTAAACGGTACAATATTTTGACAAAATTTGTTAATTTAGTGATGCAGAACTGCATTCTCTTTAATCGGGTGGTAAATATCAGTGTGTATCTGAAAGTAATTTTTTTTAATTAATCTACAGTTTTGGTCCCAAGTAATCCATGTGCGATGGAATGGCGCAGAGTTATCTTAAAGAAAAGGTTCATCTACTAGCAAAAAGTGCTCTAATGAGCACTTGTACTGAACTGCTTTTACTGATAAACGCAGAGAAAAAACATGGTTGAGACATGATTACTGCAATAATTATTTGTTAACTGAAATTATTGTACTATTCCTGCAAACATAAATTTTTGGCCTTAATAAAGTCATTATTTACTAATTGTGGTACCAAAAATAACATTGTGGTTCAAATCATACTATCGTCAACATATTATAATTGGCTCAACTATTAATTGCAGCAAAAATGTTGTAGTTCTGTCAATCATGATAAATGTGAATATTATGATAGAGATAAACATACTCGAATTTTGAATGTTTGCCTGAACTACTTTTTGATCGTGGGTAAACGAAGCAGCACATAGTCAAAAATCGAAAGAACTTTTTGCGTCTGAACAGTTTGCAGGAAAACTTTCACTTCATTCAGAGACAATAAGTTTTATCGATTCCTTGTTATGTGGCGTTTCGGTTGTCAACTCAATTACTAAGTTTTGTTATAAATAGACTTATCCTACACACTGCACGCAGAAAAATTACATTTTCGACTTTGATTGTAGCAAACATATATCCATTTACCATAAATATTAATATTTTTGTGACAATGCACCCATTGTACCATGTTTATAAATGACTTTAGTCAGGCGACCGGTAGTAGCAGCTGTGGTCTACTGGTAGTCTGCGTGGCTCGTAAGCGAAAGGACCGCGGTTCAAACCCCAGCTCGGACAGAAAGTTTTTCAAAGAGTTTTTCCAATTGAATTAATATTTCTGTTCGGCAGCAGACAAAGGCAAACCTCTAGGGAATATCTTAATTCATAGCTGTGGAAATTGGTGTGCATTGAAATAAAAAAATTATTGTTTCTATAATATTCTGGTTCCTAAAAAGAAATTTATAACAAAGATGTTGCAATCATTTCATTTTCGGCCCAACAAGATATTAAATGGTTGTTTCAATAATATTTTGGTTTCTACGGACAGATTCCTTTTCTAAATATAGTGGTTGTAATCATAATACCATGATCATAGAAACCATTATATGTTTAAGAACATGGTATCAACAATCTTAATCCGAATCAAACTATGATCCTTTTAAAACATAGTTGTTGCAACTATGTTTACTCTGCGTGTACCTCCCTGTCAAACACATAAATCATTGTTGCGTTCATCGGTACTTCGCCAAACGTTATTCCCGTAGATCCGAAGAGGTTGAATTTCATATCGTCTGAAAAGATCACCTTCCTCCAATCAACTGTAGTTCAATTTTCCTGTTGTTTGGCCCATTTTAGAAGATTTTGAAGCATTTTTCTTGTCAAAAGGTGCATAAATTCATCACCTGAAGCCGTGGCGTCCACGGGGGGGGGGGGGGAATTCCCCCCTAGGTAGTGAACATTTTTTAATATCTTCATATTAAATCAAAAAGCCTTAAGCTACATTTAAAAAATTTTACGGGAGTGTCAAAAAACTTTCTAAATTGTATTTGTAATTGTAAGCTGCGCTCTTACTTAGGGATTTTAGAATTTTTTCAATTTCTAATAAAAACGTCGTTTTTAGTTGTAGGAGCTTAAAATTAAGCAGGAACATGTATTTTGATAAGGTGCATCTATAATCAATTAAAAAATCGACTTTGAATTTATTGCTAGTTATGGCTTTTTTGATTTTATGTGACGATATGTTCATTATAAATGTTAATGTATATTTTGAAGAGAACTCAAAAATACTTTTTAAAGGTATATGTAAAAATAAATCTGAGCTAAACAATGCATAATTTTTAAATAGTATGTTGTACCCGTCGCAGTAATAAGTTACAATACCTTTTCATTTACCCTTGCATCACAGGCATTTTTCAATATGCATTCTTACACTAAAAAATTCCATTCTACAAATTTTATTCGTAGTTTTCAGTCTCGAATAGGATTGGCAGATTGGACGTAGTTTGGTACATATTATAAATATTTTATTCGTACTCGTACAAAAACAAGTGTTTATTGTACGAAAAATACATTTGTTTCATTTACTAATAACGAAAAAAAAACAACATTCTATCTGAGCTGGGTTTTGAATCACGTTTTATTAGCTTACGGGCCACGTACTTTTTCAATAAACTACGGCCACCTTGCAATCATACATTTCCTTATATTCGGTAATTGTTCAACAAACCAGCCTGAAAGATTTCGGTTGTTAATTTTTTAAACTCAACTAATACTAAATATTACTAAGCCATTAGTAAATACTATGAATGTAATGGAAGAAACTACGAAGTTATTCGCACGAGAAATTGAGGAATGATAAGGAATGATATCCCTATTGGCCGAAGATCATTCTTCGGAGAAACAGATGGTAAGGAGCATTTAATCCAGTAACGCATATGAACTTGGACGATTTTTGTTTTAAAGTAATTAAACACGAGAAAAAAACAAAGTAAAATAAATTTAAAAAACTGAATGTTTTCCCAAAAGTCGGCTTAAGAAAATATCGTTTTTCTGTCACACAGATGATCCAATTTGGATAATTATTTAATTTTTCGTATGCTTAATAAAATTTCTAACAATCCTGCAGCATTTAAATTTGAGAAAATTGCAGTGACCTAGGCAAGGGTAAAACTTCTAATTCATTTCAAGACATTAGGAAATTTTGAATAAAGTAGGCTAATTTTAAATGAAGCACTAATTTTAAAAAAAATCTGATAGCAAATTCTTGTTAAGAAAACGCTTTTACATTTGAATATCTTATGGTCAAAAGTTTTTTTTTAACATAAAAATTTAAATAGGAAGCTCGATTTGAAACATTTATTTTATACAGGGTCCGCCATCTAACATTTTTTTTTCAACTAGTGCTTATTTCGTGAATGGTAACACTTAGTTCATGTCTAATTTGCAGGGTTCAGAATATTCACAAACCTTCACTCACAAACATTTGCTTAAAGCACACAACACACAATGTTATTTTCATTTCATTTTTGTGTGTAACGTAGTTATCGTGTTGTTGATCATCCAACATGAATTCTTCGTTTTAATATTTGCTTGTGCGTCACAAACTCAAACAATGATCGATCTCAACAATTCTCTGTGTTTCAGTTTTACACTTATGTTTGCGTCAAAATGTTCATGTTGGAGAATTCAGGCCTTTGTCAAAACCAAAACAAAGACAATTTTTCCAACATGAATAAGTGGTGTTTGCAAAATTGTCTTTGTTTGTGTCGGTCATTAAGATCGATCACTACCGTCGTGTGGCGTAAAAAACAAATGCTGTTCTGGTTGCTGTGCAGCGTATTGAATTGGTTTTTGGCCAAGTGTAGCAAGTTTCGGCGTCAATTAGAAAATATTTTAAAATATTAAAATAATAACCTAATAATATGTTTTTTAAAGAGATTTAAACGTCATTTATCAGTGTTAAGGGGTCGCTGATTTCGAATCTAAAGTCAGAATGTTAAAATTCAAGATAGTGTTGCCACCTTAATTTTTTTTAGTTTTATGAATTCGGGGCTGGCAAAAAAAATGGTACACTAAAAATGGGTCGCTGAACCCGAATCCGTTGTCAGAATTTTCAAATTATGAAATTTTGAAATGATAGGGTTGCCACCTAATATTATATCTTTTCAAGAGTTTTAAACGTCATTTATCAGTATTAAGGGGTCGCTGATTTCGAATCTAAAGTCAGAATTTTAAAATTCAAGATGGTGTATAGGGTTGCCACCTTAATTTTTTGTAGTTTTATGAATTCGGGGCTGGCAAAAAAAAATGGTACACCAAAAATGGGTCGCTGAACCCGAATCCGTTGTCAGAATTTCCAAATTATAAAATTTTGAAATAATAGGGTTGCCATCTAATAGTATGTCTTTTCAAGAGTTTTAAACGTCATTTATCAGTGTTAAGGGGTCGCTGATATCGAATTTCGAAAATTTTATAATTTGAAAATTCTGACAACGTATTCGGATTGAGGGACCCATTTTTGGTGTACCATTTTTTTTTTGCCAGCCCCGAATTCAGAAAACTAAAAAAAATTAAGGTGGCAACACTATCCACTATCTTGAATTTTAACATTCTGACTTTAGATTCGAAATCAGCGACCCCTTAACACTGATAAATGACGTTTAAATCTCTTGAAAAAACATATTATTATGTTATAATTTTAATATTTTAAAATATTTTCTAATTGACGCCGAAATTTGCTACACTTGGCCAAAAACCAGTTCAATACGCTGCACAGCAACCAGAACAGCATTTTTTTTTCGCCACACGACAATAGTGATCGATCTTAATGACCAACACAAACAAAGACAATTTTGCAAACACCATTTGTTCATGTTGGAAAAATTGTCTTTGTTTTGGTTTTGACAAAGGCCTGAATTCTCCAACATGAACATTTTGACGCAAACATAAGTGTAAAACTGAAACACAGAGAATTGTTGAGATCGATCATTGTTTGAGTTTGTGACGCACAAGCAAATATTAAAACGAAGAATTCATGTTGGATGATCAACAACACGATAACTACGTTACACACAAAAATGAAATGAAAATAACATTGTGTGTTGTGTGCTTCAAATAGTGTTTATTGACATTTATGTTGGAGATTTCTGTTACATGAGTGAAAATTTCTGAACCCTGCTAATTTGACAGATAATTAGTTTTATCCTTCCGCTGAACGAATATGGTTGTGTGTACGCTTGAACAACGCTGGGAATTATTGCGACATTACTTTGAAAATCATGGTAATGTTGCAGAATGTGTGCGAAAATTGCGTACAGATTTTGGAAGAAAAGAAGCACCGTCAGCTCCGTATGTTCGTTATCTTTTGAAAAGAGTGAAAGAAACAGGCATCCTCATCGATAAACCAAAGCGTGAGCATGAGCTATGTGTTACCATTTACGAAATAAGTACTAGTTAAAAAAAACTTTAGATGGCGGACCCTGTAGAAATAAATGCGATTTTATTTAAAGGTAAAGGAGACATCTTGTTATTTAATGAACTTAATTGCTAAAAATTTTTGAAATTACATACCTCAGTTGCACACATGTGCAACATTTCAAATACAATTTTAAGCAAACCTAACTTCATTTGTTTTTACATTATTTTTTTATTAAAATAGTATTAAGGACTTATATGTTAAACAAGATATATGTAGCTTATTTAAAAAACGTGTTGTTATTAAAAAAAGTATAATGTATTTAAAAAGTTCATAGAAAATATTGTTATGTGCAAAACCTATTTTATTGATTTTATGGAATAAAATAGAAATATATGAAGATTTTATAAAAAAATATGTCTTTCTTTCTTATATATGACTTGGTTAAGCGTGAAAAGCATGAAGTACATCATCAGCGATCTAAGGATGGAGCCATAGATTTTCTGCCATTCATCTTAAAGAACTGTTTTCAGATGCTTAATCGATCCGAACTTGCGTCTGTTTTTATAAACTTGAGCCGTTAGAATGCCGCATAAGTTTTCGATAGGATTCAAGTCATGACTAACAGCAGGTCACTACAGTACGGGTATATTTCAGATTTATTAAAAGTCATTTGAGGCTCGGGAAGAATTTGTTTGTGCGCTGTCCTGCTGAAAAGTCCAGTTATCCTGGTATTTATAGCATGTGAATTATATAAACACATCATCTAATAACTCAATATACATTTGTGCATTCGATTTGCACAAAACAAAATACAGATGAAATTTTCAAAGTTTGTGAAACCGGCTAAAATCATCAATGATCCCCGCGCATGGTTACTCGCATACCTAATTTGTTGTGGCTATCGCAAATTGACCCGATATTTCTGGCAACTTCGGGGCCGTCAGTGTTAAATCTTTTCTCATCACTTAATATGACATTCCCAAGTTCTTTTTCACAAAATTTGTATTTTTCGGCATATAGCATATACTGGCCGCAATGTGTCATGGTAGAAGCCTGGGTTGAGAGAGGGGCGATTCATAACTGACGTTGGCATTTTCATCCAAAATTTGTTGGATTCTGATCCAAATGCGCAGCAATTTTATCACTACTCATCCCTTTCTCCACAGCAAGACGACGAATGCGTCTTCTGAGCCATTAGTCAATCAAGGATTTTCTTTCACTACTCTTGATTAAAGCATAGTTGCCAGGGTCTTTTAAAAAATTTGTTATGGTGTTTCGGTGACGATTTGTCCTATCAGCTATAGCACCTACTTTTATACCGGCTGTATTTAAGTCTTTTATATTTCAACGATCTTCTTCAGATAAAGTGGTTCTACGTGGCATTTTTATTTGAAAAATAAAAAACCTCTAAATTGTCTTAGGTTTTTCTAACTAAAATTTCGTAATTTTTACATCATAGCAGTTAAAACACAAAAAAAAAGCATTTGTGCACATATAAATATTTTCTATTGCACACGCGAGATTTCACACTATTGCGATGAACGGTACTACGAATACTAGGAAGAGAAGAATTCTCTGTTCGACTAATAAACTCCATCCTTTAAAAAAAATGTTTGCAAATTTAAAAAAAAAATATTGTAATAAATCCGAGAGAAATAGTAAAAAAATTATGTGCACGTATAAATATTTTACTGAGGTACATAAAAAAAAAAATTAAATTTGAAAATGTTTCCGGCATGATACGAGAACGATTTTTACCAAATCTTTGAAATATATACAATTTTATTATTATGTTAATTTTATATGATTTATATACAAATACAGTATAAATACACAATTTTATTATGTGTACAAGCGTGTGTCAACCGGCGTATCATGGTAACAAAATTAGTACCAAAAATCTCAGAAAATATAATTTTTAGGTTACATTTTCTTTATGTGCATTCTACACTCCTTTATGTCTTTTCCCCCCTAAAACAAATAACTCTAGGACAGTTTTTGTGCTGATTTCGGATCCAATGCCTACAATAAACATCCTCCTAATATCTTTGTCAGTTTGGAACCGATCTTGTGCAAAAAAAAAAAGGGATAACAAAAAATCTAATCTTGATGATGCAACAATTTATATAATGAACATAAGAACTTGTTTCCAGAGTTAAATCTTTTATTCATGCAGAATTAAATAAATAAGACAGGTAAAAACGAAATTTTTAAAGTGTCAGAAAGGGTTCATCTGTTAATATGGTTCGAAAAACAATGAAATTATGAATACCAATTCTAGGCCCCTTAGGACCATTTAAAGGCAACGTTAGTAATGACACACTAAAAGCGTAACACTATATTTAAAAATATAACCAACATAGTCGTATTTAATGAGCCTGAACATTGTAAAATTACCTAGACCAAGCTTCGTCACTACTGTTCCTTTAAGTATATGTGTGTGAATAATATGTGTGTGTGCTTAACTTGGAATTATTTTTCGCTTCAAAGCACTGACGAAAAACCAATATTTACTGCTCCACAATATTGAAAGCTATGCAGTGGCCAAAAGCTTTGTCCTTTTAAGCCGGAGGTGGCTAAGAGTGAAAAGTTGTGCTCTAGGCACAAAAACAACAACAATAGCAACATCAACACAACAACTCAAACAATACAACAATATAACAAAAGGCGGTTAATGATGCGTCCTGGCAGCTATTTTCAGCGCCATGTCGACCACTGCGGAAACCTAGCTAAATGGCAATCCTTGGGGATGAATTTGTCGTTTTCTCGTTGTCCTTGACTTAACTTTACGGTGCAAATGTGGCAAATTTATTCCAAGCCCTGATATTTTTTGTTTTATTTTTTATTTTTCTTATTTTTCAAACAATATTTAGGTTAACTGTGATGACTGTGCCGCCCATTTTTTAAGTGAATTTGCATATAAGTATAGATGAAATTTGAAATTTTGTTTTGTTTTTTCGTTTCTTATTTATTTTCACTTTTTTTTTTAGATACACAAATGTTTACATTCTTTCATTCTCTGTTATAGAGCTTGTAATGCTCTTGTTATTTAAAAATAAAGCATGTCAAACAAAGCAGCAGAGGAAAAAATTCAGAATTTGATTAAATTTTCAACTTTTATCTAAGAAAAAATATGTTTAGCTTTATGGTGTTTCTGACATTGTGGTGATGCATTAACGTTTTGTGGTTTAATACAATAAGTGCTTAACTCTTACTTTGCCATAATTTTACCATCAATTTTTTAAATTAATTACTGGCTCATGCAGTGACTGCACGTTTAACTATTTTAAAATTATTTCAATTAAATTTTTAC